>VWZE01010704.1:1184394-1211372 GCA_013396675.1 Eubucco bourcierii
GGCTGCCGCGGCAGCGAGAGGCGGCGCGGCAGCGAGAGGCAGCGCGGCCGGCGGTGCCGTCACCGACACTCGGCACGGCCCCGTCCGCCGCCGCGATCGCCTCGGCACGGAAACGGGCCCTGCTAGAGGCCAACGAGGAGGAGGAGGAGGAGATCCGGCGCCTGGAGCGGCTGCTGGGGCTCAGCAAGCGCCGCAAGAAGCAGGAGGGGGCCGCGGTGGAGAGAGTGCCTCAGAGCTTCCTGCGGGACGGGCTGGGCTACGTGCTGGGCGCTCTGGGCTCCCGGGCCGGCCTCAGCACGTTGTGCGAGAGCAGTGACGAGGAGGAGGCCGCGGAGAGCCAGCCGGGGCCGCAGAAGAGCCAGCCGGTACTGCGGAAGGAGGATGAGGACGAGGACGAAGACGAAGAGGAGCCGGGGGACGGCTCGGACCCTTCCGAGGGGGATGATGTGGAAGGAGAGTGGGAGAGCGAGAGCTCGTCCCCCGAGGACGGAGGGGTGCCTGAGGCCAGCGAGACCTCAAGTGAGCAGGAGGAGGAGGAAAAGGTAGGGTGATCGGCTTACATAACGCAGACATGCTTCTTAAAGTGTGATGCCGCAACGTGAACATAAAGCAGAGTTTGGATCCCTTTGACAAGCACGGGAGCCTGCTGTCTCATCAGGCCATACAGAGTATTGCCCTGAGTCAAAACAGCGCCGAGTCCAGCCAATGCTGGCTGCACAGACCTACCAAATCCTAGGGACAGCTGTTAGGCGTCAGGGTAGAGTTTTCCCCGGGTCAGGATGCTAGCAGATCGTAGCTTAAAGCACGGGGCATGTGGTCTCTGTATAAAGAGCACCAAATCAAAGGAACTAGCCTGGCTTTAGAGTTTAACAACGTGATTAAGCACTTCTGCCAAGAACTAAGAGGCTGATGTTAGAGTTATTATCTGTTGCGAGCTGAACGGGCCCAGAGGTTCAGCCTGGGTTAGGTCTTGTTGCACCAGGAGGTCAAATGGGTCATTTAGCCTCCACGGTACTAACTTACTAGCTCTTATTGTGTGTCTGCAGCTGCTAAAGCCTGGAGAAAGCTAAGGTGTAAGATGTTTAATAACAATAGCTCACAGAAAATGTCACATAAGGAAGGCAGAGGGGAGGGTGCTGCCGTCAAGTTGGTGTTAAGCAGTAACTTGTTGCATGCTGCTTTTTTTGTATGAATTTGTTCCTTTGACACTAGTTATTAGATGTCAGAATATATACATAACTGAAAGTTTGGTATATTTTAAATAGGAATGTATGTTTGGTTTCAAATATTTCAGCTGCTGCTCTCATTTGGTCTTTATTGTTTTCCTTATAAGAGTCATAAGAGTGCTACGAAGTATGTTCCCCCTCAAGTGAGGAAAGCTCAGGATACACTAGATGACAAGAAAAGAGAAGAATTGGGAAGACTGAAGAAAATGGTGAATGGTCTCATTAATAGGTAATGTAATAAGGAAGGTCATTAATCTTTCTGCTGTGATGTGATTGTGCTCGTTATTCACAGAAAAGAGGCAGGGATGTGACTTCTCTCTTCAGAAACTGATTTTAAGTTGGCAATCATGCCTGCTATTCTTGAGAATAATTATCTTTGTTGATATAAATTCTTCAAAGTTGGTCATTATAGAAGTTGAAAAATCTGGAAAATAAATTTTAAGATTGGGCTGATGTCCACAGCAGTTGCCTGCAGCTGCTGGGTATAACTCACTGTCAGGTGGAATATGTATATTAAAAAACCTTGTAGTGCGAGTAATAACTCTTCCCCAAAAAAAAGAAAGATTTTCTTTTCTAATTAAATGAAGTCACATTTCTCTGATGCTACTGCTGAGGCACAGCAACACTTCATAGCTACATAGCTGAAGAACAGAAAAAAACAGTTAACACTTTCACACATTTTTGCAGTATTTTTAAAATAAGAACTCTGTTGGTATTGTTTAATATGTGTTATCTGTAAAATGCAGACAACAGTGTGCAGTTCATTCAGTCATTTAGAATTTGATATACATTATATATTAGGAAATTGAGATATTTTCATGCTTAATTTCTCCAGAGACTGATGTACAACACTTTGAACTAGTAAGAGCAAAATCTGTTTTGTTAATAACTCTGTTCAGTGTAACAGTAAACACATTGACAGTGCTTTGCAAATACTGCACTAATCTGTTCTTACAATATAACAAAGAGACGAACAAAACCACAACAGTGGAAAAAAAACTCCACCCAGAATTATACCTTCTTTTTTGTTAGGTTTAGTGGACACAGCAAAATACAAAAGGTCCCTTCCAATTACCTTTCCAGTCTTTCTTCTTAAGCCAAGCCTATTTCTCTAAAAAGAATAGGTAGGGTGGTAGATACATTCAGAATTATGTAGCCATGTGAAGAAGGAAAAAAATTAACTCTGGATTTGTTTCTCAATAGGCTGAGTGAACCAAACTTGTCCTCTATTAGTGGACAGATGGAAGAGCTCTACATGACCAACAGCAGAAAGGACATGAATGAAACTCTGACAGATATTCTTATGAATGCTTGTGTTACTGCAGTTGCCATGCCTGCAAGATTGATGATGGAGCATGTTCTTTTGGTCAGCATTCTTCATCATAATGTAGGAATTGAGGTAATTCTTGTGGTTTGGACTAATTTTGTTGAATAATACATATTGTAGTTTTTTCTGGTATCTTTTTTAAATTGCTTTTGTTTTTTTATTGTGTCACTGAAAAGTGTTCTCTAGTTGAATGTCTTCAGTATTTGTAGGTTATTGGCTAGGTGTACACGAGTGAGTTGAGTCTGTTGCTTGATTTATTTCTTTTATGAGTTATATAAGTCAGTTACAAAAAAAACAGTGTTTAATCAAAATCTTTCTGCATCTGTAAAACTGAATTTTCTATGCTTCAGATTTCCCCCTCTTTTTATACATTTGTGCAATATGATCACTGGATAGTAGAACCCTAAGCTGCTCAAGGTTTGGAATGCAGGTCAGTAGTGGAACTAGGACTGCTGATTGATTTTCATAAGAACCATCAACAAATATTAGCACTATATTAGTGAAGGGGGTCTCGTTTAGCAGTAATGTGTTCAGTACCTGTGTTATGGTATGCTTTCTGATTGCAGTCTTTAGCATCAGTTCTTTGCTCACAAATACAGAGATTCCAAGATTTAATTTCTGAACTGTACCACTTAAAATGGCTGTGCTTTATCCTCACTGCAAAATCAGTCTAAGCTTATTCTGAGCACCAGTGAAAGCTTGGTATGTTGAGAGTTGTTTTCCACATAGGAATACATGCATATACATTAAGAAAATACCACACCACTTAGATATTTGTATATTTAAATCATCCATGTTGGTTTAGAGGAGTAATGGTATTTCTTTAAAATTAGTAGTGGCAGTACCCCAAAAATTAATGTTTTACAGATGTCTGTAAAATCTACTTACAGTTAACTGCTGGATTTCCTTTTTTCTCCCTTAATGGAACTACTGCTAGGTCGGTGCTCACTTTTTGGAAGCTGTTGTGAAGAAATTTGATGAACTCTGTAAAAGTGATGCTGAAGGGAAAGAATGTGAAAATTTACTTGCCTTGATTGCTCATCTCTATAACTTCCATGTGGTTCATTCCCTGCTGATCTTTGATATTCTGAAAAAACTCATTAGCACTTTCACCGAAAAAGAGATTGAGTTGATTTTGTTTCTTCTGAAAAATGTGGGCTTTTCCTTACGAAAAGATGATGCATTGGCTTTGAAGGAACTGATCACTGAAGCCCAGAGGAAAGCAAACACAGCAGAGAAGAAATTCCAGGATCAGGCAAGGGTATGTATTAAAGCTTAATAGACTTCAATAACTCCTTGGATACATATATTAATGTAGAGTGTAGCAGAAAACATTTTACTATTTGGATTCAGAGTTACCAGGTAGTGTTCATTTGTTGTGTTCACTTATTTGTGATCTCCTTGTCTGTCTCTCTTTACTGGTTTTTAGGACACAGGCACTAAAATGCTTGTAATAGGTGAGACTAGGACCATTTTTGTATATTATGCATCAAACATTGCTTCTGTTTCACGATACTTTGTGAACTGCAAAAAATGATCAATGGAGCATGACTTTTAGCAGATTAAGCTTTGAACCGAAGCTCAAACATGAGAGTAATATAGAATCATAGAATGGTCTGGATTGGAAGTGACCTCTGAAGGTCATCCAGCCCAACCCCAGTCAGCAGGGGCAGCCACAGCTAGATCAGGTTACCCAAAGTCTTCTCAAGCCTCACTTTGAATATGGGATCCCAACCACCTCCTTGGGCAGTGTTCCACCACCCTCATAGTAAAGAACTTGTTCCTAACATCCAGTCTAAATCTGCTCTTTAGTTTGAAGCTGTTGCCCCTCATCCTATCACCACAGGCCTTTGTAAATAGTCCCTTTCCAGCCTTCTTGTAGGTCCCCTTCAGGTACTGGAAGGCTGCTGGTAGGTCTCCCTGGAGCCTTCTCCAGGCTGAACAACCCCAACTCCCTCAGCCTGTCCTCATAGTAGAGGTGCTTCAACTCCCTCATTTTCTTGGCCCTCCTCTGAACCCACTCCATGTCCTTCCTATATTGATGGCTTCAGACCTGGACACAGTACTGCAGGTGAGATCTCACCAGAGCAGAGCAAAATGGCAGAATCACCTCTCTGGATCTACTGTCAGAACCTCTTTTGATGCAGCCCAGGATACGATTTGCCTTCTGGGCTGCAAGTTCACACTTCAACAGTAAACATCGTCCTCTGTATCTCTAGCCATGTAATCTAAATTTTGAAGTATGTTGCTAACTGAACTGCTTATTCTTGCAGAACAGTAATGTTGTAGTACACTATTTACTCAATAAACTTAGATCCCGTCATCCATGAAAGGTTTCTTTCCCCAATAGGTTCGTTTTATGCTAGAGACTATGTTGGCCCTGAGGAACAATGACATGCGCAAGATTCCTGGTTACGATCCTGAGCCGGTTGAAAAACTTCGCAAGTTGCAGCGCTCACTGGTGAGTACTTCCTTGGCATGTGCAGTGCAGCTCTTCTTAAACCAGGAGTAATTATTTGTATTGTGTGTCAGATTGGTGAGCTGTAGCATTTTTTAATTCATTTAACAGGCTGAAACTGTTGTGGGCAGACATCGCTTCTTGGATCGTTAAATATTATCTCCGGTGTCCAAGTTAAGTCAGCCTTCTGCAGAACGGTTTGAGAAAGGACCAAGCACTTAGCCAAAGACTTTACCTCAGAGTCTTATATATGAAAAAGAGGTTGTGGGGTATTTAATGATTGTGCAGGAGAAATGAGTCATTATGACAAGCTATTTTTTCCATAGGTTTTGATTGCAAGCACCCACTCCTGACTTTACCAGAATTATTTTGGAAGTCTAACACTTCTGAAAACCTGAATAGTTTTGCTTTCTTGTGGGGTTGTTTTTTTTGGTGGAGAGAAGGCAGTTTGCTTCTCTGAAACAACCCACTGTAAAATACATGAAAGTAGTTGTCTCTGAGTTGAGAACTAAGCCATTTTCACAGGAATCTGGTTTTAGAGTCTGTATCTCTCCAACTCCAATCTTGTCTACAAGACCTAGAGCATCTTATTTTGCTGAGATTTGTAAGTGCAAGGTGAGAATGCTGGTCACAACAGGCCAGGCAAAAATAAGCTAGGTAACCTAATTCCTTAGAATTTCCTCTTTTAAATTTTCACAGTCCTCTTCTTATGCTTTTGGGTTCTTTTGTTGAAAATTCTTACTTCATTCAAAGAGTTTACACTTCCTGTTGATTTGAATTGTACGAAACATAAAGCAGTTCATCATGTAATTTCCATTGAGTGTTCAGAAAGAAAATTATGACCAAATCATAAGCTGATACAGCTGATTGGCAACGTCAAGTCTGATTTCTAATCAAGTTTTATGAGTGGAATGTGGCTACTTTTTACTTGATTATCTCTCTTTTGAAGTTATATTAAAAAATCAAGGTCTTCTAAATGTAGTTTCAGAAATTAGAGCATATGAGAGACTTCTGAATTCTTTCCATGTTGCTGACTTGAAATTAAGGACTGGGGAAGGAACGCGAACATATTTATGACAATTAAGTTGTTTGTTTAAAAGAAATTTCAAGTAATTTAAAATCAAGCAATTAAAGTAGCCTGCCACTATCTGAAGGGGACCTATGGGAAGGCTGGGGAGGGATTATTGGCAAGGTCTTGCAACGACAGGACAAGGGGCAATAGGTTTAAACTGGCAGAGAGGAAATTTAAACTGGATGGTAGGAGAAGGTTCTTTACAGTGAGGGTGGTGAGACACTGACACAGGTTGCCCAGGGAGGTTGTGGCTGCTCCTTCCTTGGAGGTGTTCAAGGCCAGATTGAACGAGGCTTTGAGTGACCTCTATTAGTGGGAGGTGTCCCTGCCTATGACAGGGGGTTGGAACTAGATGATCTTTGAGGTCCCTTCCAACCTTACCATTCTATGATTCTATTTGTTTTCTTTTTTAAAAAAAAAAAACCAACAAACTTTGGGCTTTTTTTTATTTTGTCATCCAAGGTTCACAGCAGTGGTTCTGGAAAAGAAACTCAGCTCCGTGTCTCCCTGGAATCTCTGCTCAGTGCCGATCAGGTTGGTCGCTGGTGGATCATCGGGTCATCCTGGAGTGGAGCACCAATGATCGATGATAAAACCAGCAAGGCTCAGCAGAAACCACGTGTAGGAAAGGTAAATCCAAGCAGTTGTAAGTCTGAGTGTTTGTGATCTTTGGAATATTCTTCGTACAGGTGAATAAGTTCATCTCAGAGTTCACTTTCATGGATTCCTGAGTCTTAAGCTTTTGGACTGCAAATTCTGCTCTGATGCTTTTCAGAATGTTGTACTCTTGTGCTTAGTAAAAGCACATGATAGCTTGGTTTATCTTATCCTGTAGACTTGCAGATGTGACTTGGGTAAGTAGAATAAGAGACCTGATTTAGTGGATTTGCTGGTGTGAGCTCTGACAGGTAGTGTTGTCTATCTGTGGGTAGCCTCTATCTAAGCCTGCTCTCGAAGTGATCTGGTGAGTTGGCCATGGTGGCATACATTAGAGAAGCTGCACCTCTGGACAAAAGCTCAGGACCCTTGGATTGCTGCTTCATAGTTTAGTGGAGGTCTTCATTAATGATCTTATTTGAGGCTGCACAGAAATATGCTTTCTTAAAGCAAGCATAAATAAAACACCCTTTAATTTGTCAATTGTTTTTGGTTTGTTTTTTTCAGGTCAGTTCAAAGATACTGGAACTTGCTCGTAAGCTGAGAATGAACACTGATATCAGGAGAAGTATTTTTTGTGTCTTGATGACAAGTGAAGACTTCTTGGATGCCTTTGAAAAGCTTCTCAAGTAAGTATAGAGTAGGCCAGAATTAAAAAAAAACATTACTTGAGTTGAAAAAAGTAACATTGGCATTCTAGGCTTAAGAATATTCACTCGATTAATATAGTTGAAGAAGTCCAGAGCTAAGGATTCACATAGGGTGAAATGATAGAAGAGGGACCAAAAGCCTACTGTGAAGACTAGTAGGGGCAGGCAGAACTGACTGTTAGAGGGAAAGGAGTAGCCCCTGGTTCTGTCACTTGTGTCCATAAGTTGTGATGTAGAGAATCTTTTGCCATCAGAAGTCTTTAGTTTGAAGACGTCTCTCAGTCTCGTGGATGGAAGGCTGCTGCAGGCTTGCTTCCTCTGTAGGCAGACCAGAAGCCCCTTCAGAACATCCCTTCCTTTTGTTGCTGGATTTCTATAGTACTGCCACTTCCTTTTACTTCTTACCACTTTGTTTAGCTATCTTGTAGGTTTCTGTCCATACTCGCATGTCCTGGCAGTGTTCTAGCACCTCCACTTCCCTTTTCCAGAATTTATTAGCTTTGGATTTGCTCCAGGGTAACATTTTATGTTAAGACCAGTTTCCTTACCACTTGGCAAACAGCTCCTTGGAGGAAGATGTGATCAGGGAGAAGCTCAAACGAAGCTATTTTTTGTGTTTGTCAGAATATTAATTGTAAGTCAGTAGTAACTGGGAGGGGAGCTATTGGGTCTGAACTTTTCTATTGCAGCCTTGTAATTCAAGGGAATTGTCTTACCAGGATAGCATTCAATTATTCAATTTGCTAACCAAACCAAAACAGACTTTGTAATAAAGTCAACTAATGTTTGATTAAATGCCACTTCTGCAAAACACAGCCTGGATTTAAGACTCTGATGGAATCATTCCAATAGCTTAATATGGCCTGTTCAATTAAAAGAAATTAGCTGCTGCTGCTGCAGTTCTTGCCAAGACCTGGCAGCTCAATTTGCAAATTGATCCTCAACTCTCATCCATACTGTTTAAACCAGCATACAAATCTGGACACATAGAGGCTTGGCAGAAAAACTGTCTGCAGATTGCCTGATGTGTGTTGCCAGTGATTTTTAAACAGCAAACTCTTAAGAGGAATTCTCAAATCTGCCCACATCTGGCAGACTGTAATGGAAAGTACACAGAATTGTCAGTGAGGAAACTAACTTCAATGTGGACATCTGTTCCAGAGTGTGGAGGAGTTTAATGTCAGTCTCATGAGGAAGAGCATGAGAAACACACAAAAAGTATTTTCACTGCACTTGTTGATTAACCCACTGCTAGAGTTGAGATGTGGTTAAAAGGTCATTTAAAACATTTTAAATCCAGGCTGCTACAGTTTTGCTTGTCTTTCTCCTCCTTACAGCAAAGTAATTAGTTTGGAGCAAGAACAGCTCCCTGAAGTGTGTCCATTTAAAGGGAGGGTTGGGAACATCACTGCAAGCATAAAATAGTAAGACTTGATCCATTTCACAAGATTAAAGGCCACACCTTGACCAACCACAGATTCGCACAGGAAGGGGAACAAATGCTTCTTAAGTTTGATGGAGAGGCAGTTTTTAAAGCTATTTTATAGAGATGAAGAATTGGAGAAACTTAAAATTCACCCAAAAAATTGAAATTTGTACAAGTTTTAAATATCCTGCTGTTGTGTAATTCAGTACAGCAAGAATGTGATTGTATTTACTAAAATAACTTGAACTGAGTTTTAAATGATGGGTTCGAGTGTTGCTCTTTTTGATCTAAAGACAGTAATAATCTTGGCCTTCAGCTGATAGCTTACCTATTTAGAGGCAGGCTTCTCCTGGTGGTAAATAACGTGCTTCTGAGGCAGTTATCTCATACACACCAGGAAGTTCTTGAAGTGATAAAGGCATACAAGTCCCTGGGAACACTCTTGACTCATGAGTGATTCAGTAGGTCAGGTGGTTTCACATTCTTTATCAAAGTTTATCAGGCTTATTAAATCTCTACAGATTTATGGTGATGCTCTGCAGTGAAAAACAATCTTCGCTCTTCAATCTTAGATGTTTAGGAATGGTAGGTCTGAAAAGGTGAAATATAGCTAGCTTGTGAAAAAAGTGAAGAGCAAAATTGAACATCAAAGCACTGTTTTCTTTGCTTATATCTGGCAACCTGAATATTTCCTAAATAAGCAAGCATGATAGAATTGATGATGAACGAGGAGAAGGAGAGTGTGCCAAATGAGTGATGGCTATGTAACTTCACAAGTCATCTCTTAAATATGTGTCTGTTGGCTAAAAAAGTCAATGTGTAAAGAAAAGTGTTGCTCTTCTATAAAATCAGATATAACTTGGCTGATGGGAGAGCACAGGTGAATTACATCGCACTTACAGTGCTGCTCATTTAGGGAAACCGGTCTTTTTTAAGTTTTCACCACTCATTAGCAATCAGCCTAGAAGTCATCCCAGATTTTCCTACTGTAAAACCTTACATTCTCAGAGCTTTTGGCTGCAAGACAGTATTTTCTCTCTTAATCTGGTTTGTGTCTGATCAAAGGCAGTGGCAGATGTTTGGAGGTGTATGCAAAGCGATATTAAAATCAAGAAACGACAAATTGCTCTGCAAACAGTAGAGCAAATTCCAGTGGAATCAAACTTAGTTACAAAATATGCTTGAGTTATCCTAATGCCATATGAAACTTGAGCTTGAAACGATGAAAAGAATTCTGTTTGACATTTTTCAGTTTATAATATGAAACATTTTTTATTTTAATTGGTTTTAATGCTGCCAAGCGTTCGGCAGTCCTGGAAGCTAAATCATATTATTCGCAGAACAGGTGCATTGTGAGTCAGTTACCATTCCCTGCCAAAGTGCCTCAGTCCTCTTTTTAGGCTGGTCAGCTGCTCAAGTGGGAGGGCTGTTCAGTCCTTGGCCTCTGTGTTGGGGCAGCCAGCAGTGGTACTCATTAATACTCGTTTCTTCAGGCTCTTTTTTAAGAGGCTTTGAAGGCACTGACTGCATCCTCTTAGGCTGCTGTCAATGAATTTCAAGTATTCTGCAGCATGGATTTGATCTAGAGGTAAAAAGATTCATGTCACTAGCTAAGTAGGAAAAACATCTTAAAATACTTTCTTGACCCTAGTAAATACCACATAAGTAAAGGGCCCTGGGCATGTTTCTCTGAATAGACTTCCACTGATCCAATGACTGTTTGTCCATCTATGAGATACAGGTGTGAGATAACTACAACAGAGTCCTGCTGTTCTTGTTTCATTATTAATTTTTGCCTTGCTACACCATTCAGCACTGCTTGTTGCACCACCACTGGTATGTTCAAAGGCATAATACTCCATGTTAATAGTGTTCTCTGTTTTGTTCCATGGAGAGCTACAAGGATGGAGTGGGCTACCTTTCCTTCCCCAGGGTATCATTATACTTGTAGCATTCTAGTTTTGCCTGTTGAGGCCTTGCTTTTGCAGCCACGCCTTTTAACACCAAAAATAACCATAGCATTTCCATATTACCATACCATGATACTGATTTAGCCCCCAGGGTGTAAGGTTTGGGTCTGTTTGATGTCTGAAACAGTGCTACAAGCAGAATTTAATGTGGTATTTGGGGTTTTTTTTTAAATATTGCTCTTGACTGTTGACTGTGGCTTGCTCTTAGTGGCAGTAACTCTTTCCTTACTAAAAATTCTCATTTTCTTGCTAAATTTTAGGCTTGGACTGAAAGATCAGCAGGAGAGAGAAATTGTTCATGTTGTCATTTACTGCTGCTTGCAGGAGAGAACATACAACCCCTTCTATGCATTCCTGGCTAACAAGTTTTGTGAATACGAAAGACGATTCCAGGTGAAGAAAAATCTAATGCTACTTTCTTTTTAGTGTAATTGCTGTGGTTAAGAAGATAGGTGTTCAATACCCAAGAATGGGTCTGTGCCTGTTAAAATCTTAACCCTGACAAAAATTGCTTCTGGTGTGACTATGCATTAAGCAAGACATACTCATAGTCAGATCTGAGTAGGAAATAAAACTGCTACTGCAGAGGGGTTTGCTTTCCTCTGTTTTACGTATTTTAAAAGAATTGAGCAGTCTGATGTTGATGAACAGAGGCATAAAGATTAGAAGGTCAAAAGATTTTGTTGTCAGTCATTGTAAGTCACTTAATTTGTAGGATTCTTGTTTTTCCTTTGACACCTAGGTGACGTTTCAGTTTAGTATTTGGGACAAAATCAAAGACTTGGAAAACCTGTCAGCCACTGCCATCTCCAACTTGGTTTCACTGTTGGTTCACTTAATAAAGACAAAATCCTTGCCACTTTCAGTTCTCAAGGTTGGTGTGTTTTTCTTTTCAAAACACTTCTGTGTTTTCTTTGTCTTTACTAGTTCTACATGAAATCTGTTTTCTCTGCTACCTCGCTGCTATTTCACCTGTTTGTGGTCATAAGCTGAGACAAAACTTGTTCTGATGTTACCAGATAAATCCAACTGATTGTGGTAATGCTCCCATTTGAAGAAAAGGGAGCTTGTGGTGGTCCAGGCATACAGAAAGTCTTCAGTTCTATAGAGCAGTTGTAAGATTCTTTGGAGTATCAAAAGATGGAACTGAGACTCCTTCATTAGCAGGCTTTGTCAGTGGATTTTGTGCTCTGCTCATTAGCTGATGCTGATTTTTTTTTTTTTATTAGACCAGAAGGAAATCTACTGAGCACTTAAGATTTGAGAATGGAGATCTCACTGAATTTTATTATAATAATTGAATTGCATTAAATGGGCAATTAAATAAATTGCCCTAGGTACTTCTGAAGGATTTATTTAATTGATAAATTATATCTGATATTTTGGTGCTAGAAGACAGGTTATTCCTTTGGAAGTTCTTCTGCTTTCCTTATGACTGACTTTGGAGGCAGCATTCTCAGCTAGTTTAAACTCAGTATATGCAGGTAGCCAGTTTGTTTCCTAAAATCTATTTCAAGCAGCCAAATTCTCTTCTAAATACTTTGATTCATGTAATTCTCCCTCTCTCTCTACTAGGTAATTGAGTTCAGTGAACTAGATAAACCCAAGGTCCGGTTCTTGCGACGAGTGTTAAGCATGCTGTTAATCCAAACGGATGCTGAGGAACTTAATGACATATTTCTGAAGTAAGTGATCAGAGAGCTCTCTAGGGAACCTTTGCTGAATAGTAACTAAGAGGATGAGAAGCTTGTTTATTTTGTTTAGAATTACACAGTGCCTTTTCCAAAGGTCAACCATCCATCCCTTAAAAAGCTCTCCAGGGGTGAGTGGAGGGAAGCACCTTACTCGTGTATGAGTGCAGGCTCTGTTAGAGGTGCAGCTGTGACAAATGTTGTACAAAATAGAGCTTTCAGATCCTCAGTGTGTCATTTTAGTCATAGGATTTTCTTGAGCAGAGCTCTGTACTTAACCTACTTTGCTCATTGCTTTACCAGCTCTGTGCAGTGGGACTTACCCTACCAGCAGTTTTTGCTAAGAGGTGTCTTTAGACTAAGAAGGAAAAATAAAGAAATACTAATGAGGGAAAGGTTAAGGGGATTAATTGATTTGTCATCTGGAAAATATTATATATGGAACAGAGTTTCTTGGGGATTCTGGGAAATCATCTTCCTTGGAGATGCTAGAACTTGAATGGGTAAGACTGAACAACCTGACCACAGCTGAATGTTAGTCTGGCTTTAAACAGGATGTTGGACAAGGTGACCTGCAGACATCCTGTATGACTTCAGTTATTCCACGATGCGACAATTTTTGTCATCTTAGACTTTCAATGTCATATCAATTCAGAAAAAAAATGGGTAATGATGCTTCAACCATTAAGACTGCAGCACCAGGAAGCTCCAGCATGGTGTTTACCTCCCTTTTTTTGCTGTAATGTGTTTACAGAAAGCAAGTTTAAAGCTTGAGTGTTCCTTTTTAAGAATTAATTTTATGTTTAATGTATTTGGGCTGTTCACCAAGCTAGTGTAAACTTGCTGGTAATTTGAAAGCCTCTTCAGAAAAGCTCCTTTTATAGGATGGGAGGTTTTGTGGGTTTGGGTTTTTGTTGTTTTTTTTCAATGTGTCTTATTTAAACAAGATTAAAAGAAAAAAAAAATTCAACACTAACTACTAATTTGGTTTTTTTTCTTAACAGGGTATCTGACAACCCCAAACTGGGAATACTACGGGAAAGCTTGAAGCTCTTCCTTAACCACTTCCTACTGAAAAATGTACAAACTCAAAAAAGTCCTGAAGAAGCTAGCTTATTAGAAGAAAGAATTGAACTAGCAACCAAGGCTTTGCAAGCAAAAGAATCCAAGTTGAAACTATAGCTCTGTTTTTCTAATAAAACATGAATGCTGAATCTGCAGGGATAGTTTTTCAGACCCAAGTCATTGGGGAGAGACTTGTTGCTCTAAAGGATTCATTTTTGATGTGAACAGTTTCTGTGTTCTGCACACAGAATCACAGAACGTTAGACGTTGGAAGTGACCTCCAGAGATCATGGAGTCCAGGCCCCCTGCCAAAGCAGGATCACACTAATTACTGGCTTTATTGTAGGTGATAAATGGGTCTTTCTGAAGAAAGGGATAGATGTCCTCTTTGTCAGTGTCCCTTTTTACTCTGTGTGCTTCGTGCGGATGGTTAGTATCTGGAAAAGAGGATTAATTTCTCTTCTCTGATGCTGTCAATCAGGAGCAGCATTCTTCATTACGTATTCTACCCTTTTCATTTTAGATGATAGGATACTGACCACTGCGTGTTGAAGCAGCGGCCTTAACCAAAGGCTTTCGGTAACTAACCGGTGTAGTTACCACTAGATGGCGTAGTACTGGTGAGTCGCTTCTGAAAGCGGCCAACTCTTCTCTGGAAGCGTGGAAGTTCTCTGCTAATTCTGTGAATTGTTTACCTGACTGAGTCAGGAAAAGATCTTCAGTTGGATTCAAAGCTGTAGTAAAATATCGTGAAGATCTGACTTTGCCCACTTATATTGGGTTTAGAGATCACAGCATATTTTTATTGCTCTTTTACCTTGTTTATCACAGCGTAAAACTAGAGTTGCCTAATCACTTAATCAAATTTTTATAAGCATAAAGAATCATATCACTATGAATATTTTAATTATACCTTCCTTAGATGGTCACTTGTATTTTCTATTCAGATGTTTTAAAAAAAAAACAAACTTCATGTACATCTATTTCTGTAACACTGGGTGTTAATGGTTTGTTCCTTCTGTCACACATTAAACTGTAATTTTTCTAAAGACTTTTCCGTTTGTCTTAGCTTTATTTCCACTGGCTTACCAGGAAGGGAGTGACCTTAAATTGAGGGGAGTAGAGGGAGCACGTTCTCATCTGCATGATCTACCTGTTCTAGACCTGCTAACTCTACTTCTATAACCAGGCTTTCACTCTGGTGTTCATTAGTCCTCTCACTCATGGCATCTCCTAGTTTTGTTACATGCCAATTACCTTTTCAGCTGGTCTGGATTTGTCTCTGTTGGGAAAATTTGTTCCTAGTAGGTACCCTCCAGAAAATTTTCATTTCTGCAGCCAGAGAGATGGACAAGAATTTTTTAATTTTTTTTTTAATCAAATAGTTGAATGTAGTACTCTGCTTACTCACTTTTATAAGTAATATTTTCAGGTGGAGTGCTTTCCCTCAGTAGCCAGGGAACTGTGTTTTTTTCTCACCTCTCTGTTGGAGAGGGCAAATTTTAGGGAACAAGGAGACCTGGGAGAAGAAAGTTTCAAAATTTCAAGTTACAATAGCAAGGTAACAACACAGAAGACACTGCCATCAAAAGAACAAATGAGATATTTTCAACAGTCCCTTTAGCTTGCTCAAAGGCTGCCACTGATACAAAACTGACCATTTCCTCTCAACTGTATCTTAAATGCAACAGGCAGAAGAGGAAAAGAGTTAATTTTTGTTCTTCAGTTTATGCTAACTGCAAGAAGTTTGGGCAGTAGGAAAATTTACACCATTTTGAGGGATAGAGAAGTCACAGCTTCAGGGAGCTTGTGTAAACAGCTCCTTTACAGACATCCATGCCAAACCTTGTATTTTAATTTTGGAGGCTGGACTTGGGAGAAAGACTGTGAGTGCCCTAGAAACTGGCTGCTGTGACATGCATGGGGCCTTGGTGAGTGACAATTACTCCCCCTAGACTGCAGCAGCTACCCAATTAATTGCTGTTTTTGCAGGAGTTTGGTTAGGCTCAGCATTTCAGTGTGCTTGTGATTTAATAATGCATAAACAGAAACGCATTGCTCTAGCGGGGAGGTTGACACAACTTTGCTCCTCGAGATAAATCTTGAAACATCTTCCTTAAATGTGACAGTGCTGCCAGTTCCTCGTGTGAATGCTTTGCTTGGTGATCAGAAGTGAGCACCCTGTGCTGCCTGTGGAAAGATTGCCTAGTGTTTTATGGGTCTGAACCTATTCACCTGCTGCAGCTGCCTGAGGCAGTGTGATGCAGGTGTTGCTATGCAATTAGAGGAGATGGTTTTACCCTTACAGTCTAAAATTACACTTGCTATTTTTTCTCAACAAGACTTGCATCAGTTAGTTTTCATCCCAAACCGCTAGTAGGTGTTCAAGCTTACAGAACCATTGCTTTGTTCCTGAAGAAAACATTTTACACGCCTGAGGGTTTTATATGTGTCACATCTACAGTTAATTAATTTGTGTTTGATTGTTTTTAATGAATTTTTAAGGAAAGCAGCCAAAATACACTGCCAGTCCATAGTGCTGAAGTCAGGCACAAGGACAGATTCTGCATCAGTCTTGTCCTCACTACGATTCAGTGAGGGAATAACTGTCCAAAACAAAACAGTCTGGCAGTTCTAAGATAAACGTGAATTCCTGATCTTGCAGTGTTTAACAATTTGTTTTGTGATCCTGCTGACCAAATGGCCATAGCTTGATGGAAGTGGAAAGCCTGTCAGGGTGTGCTATCAATCTATGTGTACAGTTGCAAGCTGTCACTTCTGTGGTCCAGTGTCCTCCCAAGTGAAGAGGAAAGCTGAGATGATTTCATACTTTTTACATACATTTATATAAAAATACTTATATAACATCTACAAAATATATAATGTCCATATTAGTATATATCATGTATAAAAACTTGTCACCAGCAACTCAAACCCCACCAAAGTTTTTCCTTATAGTGGGGCTCTCAATGCTCAAAGATCTTTCTGTAACAACAGCAATTCCCAACCCTGGGAAGTGGCTTCCTGCAAAACTGCACACTAAGCACTGACAGACTGCCAGCAGAGGCTGCTGGAGAAGTTACACTAGGCTTGGAAATGTTTTGGTTTTTTTTATCTACTGCAGAATAAATGCTTGATAACACACCTACACAAAACAGAACATACAGAGATTTGTTCCGGTTGAGTCTCAGTCACCATCAAGCCTCTGGGAGAAACATTCCCTGTGTTTTATGACAAGAGAGATGCTACTTACAATGTTCCAAATTATTCCATAAAGGAGGTTCGGAGAAGTTACTACTTCATTAGCAGAAAAAGGGCTTGGAATTGGTTAAAATACGCTACCATGGAAGACCAAGCAGCTGTGGTTGCAAAACTCATTCTTAGTCCTGACGAGCCAGTGGAAAATACAGCATGATTTGCTTTAGCTGCACTTCACTGAAAGCCGGATGTTTGGTTTTTTAGCTATATAGCAGAAGATTTCAGTTCCTTTTTTAAACAGCACCATCCACTCATAGCTATTGTCACGCTTTCAATTTTTGTTTTCTTTTAAGCTGGACAGCAATGTTTGAAAGCTCTGTTTTCTGTATCAAAATTAAGAGCACAGAGAAGTCTGGTTTTTAGCTTTGGCCAGAGCGTTATGCTGATAAATCATACACAAGTCCTTTTGGCAGGGTTTTAGCACCACACCTGAATGGGCCAAGTATCTGCAGGGCTTTTTCAACTTGACGTTTTTCCATTGTCCTGCACACCGGGGATGAGGAGTTGATATCAGCCCTGCTCCAAAGGCACAGACGCAAGTGGGTCTGCCCTGCCTCGCACTAGCGAAGGTGTGCAACTCAATACTGCTCTTAAAGCACATCTGGCATCGCTTGATCTGCATTGTTCTATGGGTGAACTTTGCACGTGAGAAGTTAGAGCCTAGGAGCAGTGTGGTGCCAAACACGCATGACAGCACTTTCAGCTTAATAAATACACGAGTGGCAACTGTCATGCTCACGTTTCTGTTGCACCGAGTGTAACAGCAGATTTGTGCCTGACCGTGGCCCTTGTGTGAGAGAATCAAGATGTGATTCTTCCTCACAGTAGATGAAGCAACTTTGTTTTCAGGAGACAATTTGATCCGTAGGTGAGGTAAAAGTTTTACCCAAGACTTTTTCAGTTGGACAGATTTCAGGAATTGTAGGTAGAGATATGACTCCTTTACCACATGCCACTTTTCGTGATTGCATCTCCTGGGGGAACTTTCCTTTGCCCTCCAGTAAGGCTTGGTTTACCATGAGGCTCACAGGCATGAACATCACAGCTGCCTGTATCAAACAGCTGTGCTACTCTCAAATCCTGGTGGACCCTGCAGCCTTGCTTCAAAACTAATTACAGTAGCCTTCCACTAATTTAGATGTGTCCACATTTTAGAACCAGATATCATTCATTTCCCTAGTAACACTTTAAGGAAATCAAGTGCACATCTGTCAAGAATAAGCTTAGGAAGATCCATCTGGCACTAAAAATCCCTGAAAACTTGTGTCTTAGGACACAACAGTTCACACTCCAAAACCAGCTCACCTCATGTGAATACATTAAAAGGGGATTAAGTGATGGAATTTGAATGAGAGGTACAGAGTAAAATTACAGAGACCTTTTTTGAACACTTCCCTCAAAGTCTTTCATCAGTAATGCTGAAGTGGTCATTTCATTTTTACAAGTGAAAGATTTCCAAGCATGACACACTTCTCATTAAAAACTCCATTATGGACCTCTTACTGTTCAGATGATAAGACACCCCTCAAATCTCCCTTGGGCACACACAGCTCCAGTGTGAAGTAAAAGGGAATGGAGGCAGTGGAGCCCACTGTGGGAACAGCCTTCAGTTACAGCCAGGGGATGGAGCAATGCATTTTTCCAGCATAGAGGCAGTAAGCTGAAATGTGCTCAATGTCACCTTAGGGAAAATAGATCATCTTGGTTGGACTTTCCTAGGCTTGTATCTTATTCACAAAATCATCTCTTCTCCCCAGCCAAGGAATGGACTCTGAATATCCTTTTTTTTTTTTTTTTTTTTTTTTCCTTTACCTTGTTACTCAATTCACCCTTGAAATGTTGACTAGACAGTTTTTAGTTTCAAAATTTCCCTAACTAAGTGGTTTGAAACCAAGACTGTTGGTCTCTTGAAGATTTGTTCTACACAAAGGACTATGCAGGTACCATACAGCAGAGACTGGGAAGCAGTGCAGAGAGTGAGAGGCAGCAACTGTGAATCGTAATTTTTTCCTACAACTAATAAAAGCCGTTGAGGAAGGCTTTGGAGAGCACTTTGGAGCTTAAGCACCAGCCAATAGGTTGTCTCAGAAGCTGCTGTGATTTTTGAATCATTTGTTTTTCTTATCTGTGATCTGAAAGCAATGTGAGAATCAGATCCAGAGAGAAACTAGACCCATTGATGTCTCTTGGACTGCCCTATTCTTGTGAAACTCTACAGAAGATCTATGAGTTTAAAAGAGCCTTCAGAATGCTAAAGACTGGAGAAGCAAATCTTAATTTCCAGACAGGTTTTTGACACTCTCATGGATGCTGAGTAATGCTTTCTCTGAAATGGGCTCCTCCTCCAGGGAGGAGCCAGGGCTGCCCAAGGCTGATATGAAGATGTTGCAAGCACAGGATCAACAGATCTTGCAGAAAAACGTGTTAAGTTTGTTCAACATTACCTTTGCTAAAACTGGCCCTTGTATCTAACCCCTAGATAAATGTATCAGTCCTAAAGATGAAGGTTTAGAAGAATAATGCAGTGGGGGTTTCAGGTATCTTTCCACCTGTAGCTCATGAAAGAGCTTTCTTCCTTCCATCCCTAAAGCAAAGACCACTTGTGAGGATCTGTAGCAATAAAAGAAGTGTTCTCACTGGACATCCTTCCCATGATTCAAGCTGCTAGGAGCTCCTGCTCCCCAGCAGTAATACAATTTTAGACACCAGGATGGCCTTCCCATGTCAAGCATGACTCCACGGTCCCTGCAGGTGATCAGGTCACTCACTCATCTCCTTTCTATCCTACAGCCACAGAACTACCATATAGACAGTTCAGCTCCTTTACCTGGGAAAGATGCAGGAGAAGCACTAGATGAACTCCCACCCCAATCTGCCCACCCACAAATTTCAATGGTACATCTGGGCTATCTGTCCTCCACTAAAACCTCCATCATGAACATTCCAACACTTGAAGCCTGTGTTACACTGAACAGCATCTGATCGTGTGTTGCAGAATGAAAACATGGATAAAATTTGTGAATTTTATCGTGATTAACCATATCCCTACAGC
This sequence comes from Eubucco bourcierii, assembly GCA_013396675.1. Classification (NCBI taxonomy): domain Eukaryota; kingdom Metazoa; phylum Chordata; class Aves; order Piciformes; family Ramphastidae; genus Eubucco; species Eubucco bourcierii. The sequence continues at coordinate 1,204,247 of VWZE01010704.1, forward strand.
TGTTACTCCAACTCCTTCATAGTCATTAATATTAGCCAAGACCTTTTCATCAGAAGTTTCCAAGGCACAAAGGCAATAAAGGTGAGAAGATGTGCTATTATATGAGGTGGAGACAGGAAGAAGGTGAAATAACTTGTGTACACTGTCTAAGCAAATCCTCTGCAGAATGGAAATGAGTGCCCTGATGCTCTGAGCAGGAGCACAGAGGCAGCAGATCCCTGCTTTGCATCAACTGAAGCTGCCTCTCCCATCACCCTCAGCTCATACTCAGCAAGATTGTGTGAAGTGCTTACATATAGTTTAAAAATCCTCAGGCCACTGTCAGTCAAGCCCTTCAAAAAAAGACGAGTAGCTAAAAGCATGAGATGAATGAATGTAGTGAAGAAGATCCCTGAAGGAATGTGAGCCATGGTAGGAGCTGGGAGGGAAGAAGGAGACAGCGGCAACCACTGGCTGACACTGCCGAAGTGTCATCTTAATTATCCCTGGCAAAAGAACAGTGATTAACATCAATGACTGTGGACAACCTTTATGTAATTACTCATTAACATTTCTAAAATTGCACCTAGCTGCTACAGCAATACATGCTTTATAGATTCATCATGTTGAAGTCCAGAAAGAATCATTAGATCGTCTATGCAGACCTCTGCGCCTTGCCAGCCGCTATTACACTGCAGAATTAGCACCGGAGGTGGCTCGGCTACTTCTGCTTGGCTTTCACATACTTTCCAGAAAGGGCATCTGGGGATACTAAGCCACGGGCAATCTGCCCCATCCCTTGAGGTGCTGTTCTAAATTGTGATCACTGCCCTGCCCCATCCCCAGGTTAAGATCCATGCTGGCTACCTTTAATTTTTATTTATGGACACAGTACCCACAGCTCAACAGGGCTGGATGGGAACAGAAATTCTCCATCCCCATATTCTCTGTGTGGGAGGAGAGAAGGTAGCTGAATTAGAGCCTTTTGCGTTGTCCATCCATGCTCCTGATTCAGACACAAGTCCAACCTGCCAAAGGCTACCATCAGCCAAGAACATTCACAGAAGTCCTGTGAATAATAATTTCAAATAATGGATTCATTAGAGGAAATTGTGTTCTGCTTGCAAATGTCCTGCAAGCAGTAAAATGGAACTAAGTTACACAGTTTGTGGCAAGCCTCTGCCTCTGCTAGTTTTCACAAGAGGGAAAGGACATCATTCTTCTCATCTACTGATTTTAGAGACTAGTTCCAGTTAGATTTAACCCAGTAAAGCCTGCTTCTTGTCCAAATGGAAGGCAAAACCAAAATTTTCATTTTAGTCTTCAGTAAAGGGAGAACACAATGGTTAACACCCTCCTTGGTTCTGCCCTTGCAGGGAACTCTTTGGAGGGGGTGTTACAAAAATCCTCAATCCTTAAAGCAAAAAATCTCAAGAAAGACAAAACCACCTCATCTAATCAAAAACAACCCCAGCCTACCATAGATGTAATCTTGATTGCATGAGTATTAGTGAGAAATAAAAAATATGTATCACAGCTGCTGAGTAACTCCTGGTTGCTGTTGCAGTTGGTATTAACTCTGGCCAGACTTGAACCAACATCTGGGGGGAAGAAGGCCTGTAATTTGGTTACTACACACAACACCCAAGGGAGACTAAGGTTCCTGGGAGCTTCATCTCTTCCACTATTTGTCCTGTGATGCTGTTCATGGGATTCAAAGACATAACCAAGAAGCAGCCTGCACAACGTAAGAATTATGTGGGCTCAGGAATTATAACATAATGTTTCTTCTTTCACAGCTGAAGCACCATGCAGTTATCCCAGTACCCACAGCACACAGGGGAAAGTCAGAAAAGAGAGAAGAGTATCTATGCTGAGATTGTCTGCCTTGGGCAATCTATTGTGCCTGAGGTGGTACTTGGGGAACCAATTCTTAGCGTAGCTCCCCATCAGGAAATGAGAGCTGGAAACTGAAATCGGAGCCTGGAAGGATTCACAGAACCAAAGCAGCCACTTGCAATCTCACGGGGAGCATCAGGCACAAAACACTCCCAATCCTGACCCTTCTGCTGCTAACCTGGTGGGCATAAGGAAAGAGATCTTCAAGGAGGAGGGAACATGACATAGAATTTTACTGAGAACTAGAGGAAAGGCTGACATGAATGCCTTTATTTTGGATGCGCATAACAGCTTGGAACTCAGAAATAATCAATAGTCTTTCTGCTAGTGAAGAATTTCGTTCCCAGCAGTTTCATGGGGAGTTTGAAGGGAGATTATATATTTATGGTTTCCCATTTGAAAGACTTTTAGCAGGTTTTCCTCAAACATATGGAACCTATTTTGATTCTTTTGTTTTACCACTTAATGCTTATGAAATTGCCAGCTAATGACATCCATGCCTAAACCATGTTGCTTTTTAAAGCAAAACGTCTACTAAAGGTCCATGTTCATACTTACCACTTCTCAAATACAGTAATGAAAGTTTTAAGAGGCTTGTTACCTACTGTGTCTGGGGGAGGGAACCCATAGAATAACGAAATTCGACAAACAGGCAGTTAGATTAAAGCTTTGCTATCCCAGTCCTAAGGCAAAGCAACCTCGTCAGAACCAATGGGGCACCTCAGGGTTGAGTGTGGGGGTGCCCTGGGGTTGGGTGACGAAGGGGCACCCAAGAGCGATGCTCAGCCAGAGAACGCGACCCCTCCCTCCGCAGCCTCTTGATGACCCGCGGCTGCGGGGATAACGAGGTGCCTCTGGTGTAGCCTGGATGAGCGAATCCCGAGGCACCCACTGCCCGGGGTCGGGCTGGGCCGCTCCGGGAGCGGGCGGCAGGGCGCGCACGTTACCGGGTTCCCCTAATCCCTCTGAGCCTTTGATTGCCCTGCAAGAGAGACGAGCCTCCTCACTTCAAAAGAGCGTGGGAAATCCTGATTAAAAGACTTTTCTCCCCCGTTGGGATCGACACCTTCTTTGAAGCCCTTCCAAGCGACAATGCAAACGCACCCACCGGCAAAGGACCGTATCTATATTTTAAGTGACTTTAATTTCTCTTTCCCTCCTTCTTACTCTCTTCCCCCCTCCTCTCCTTTCAATTTTGGAAACACCTGGCAAGTTGTAAAATGATTTACGAAGTGAAAGTGTTAAATGAGGCCACCAGCTGTAAGACTGACAGAGCTTTATGAGTTTTATTAGGTGCCCTATTATGGAAAATAAACTTTAATCCATCCATAAAAACAGAATCTGAAAAACATATTTGCCCTTGTAGTCTGGAACACTGAAGGTATTCTTGTGAGACTCTGGGCTTTAAAGAGATTAATTTTATTGAGACAGACACAATACACTGGTAGGACTTTGATACAGAGTCTGTGAATAGCTGCCTGTGCACCCAGGGCTATTTCTCACAGGGCTGAGACACGTTTAGGCACACACCTCTTGGGCATACAGTAAATTTCTGGCTTGGTGGCAGAGGCCTGTTAATTTCATTAACGGGTATTTAATTGGAATTTTATAGCTGAGGGAGGATCTTTTGGGGAAGGGGAAGTGATCTCAAGTAGGGCTCCTTTTTCATATTTTTGTTTGTTTATTTGTTTTACTTTATTTTAATGTTACAATAAGGATATGGCCTCTAGACTGATGTCTTGTGGATGTTTTAAGGTGTAAGCAAGAGGTAAATCCCGCTGGAGGTGAACAACTCGGGCGCGTTGCCGGATTTAGGGCGGGAAAGCTTCAGCGGCCCTCCGAGGCTGTTGCGCGGCCCTGCGCACCCCTTTCACACACGAAGATAGAGCCGCGGCCAGAGACTTTGCGAACGGCAGAGCGACCAAAGCCTTGAACTTTCTGTCGCCTTGAATCCCCTGCAACCTACCGTTCGAAAATTTGAGTTAGAGCCTCACACATGGTTGTTCCCATGCAAAGGTGGGGGGAGGTATCGATCAAACCCAAATCAAGTTCATTCCCATCGAGTTTTTTGACATGTGGGATCCGTCCAGACCTATGATTTACATGTGTGATTTGCAGCGTAATCCCCGGCGAGCTGAGGGTGCTGGGCCTTTAAACTAGTATCTGACCGCCTTGTCTCTAAATACCATCTTCAACCGGCGCTACCTGAAGCTCTCCGTGATGGACAATGCTTTTCCTCATGTCGTAAACTCGTGTACCCGCCAGCCTGTGCTTCACAAGATGGGGTCTTAGACCCCATTTAGAGGGGTCATGCTGCTCCCATGGTTGTCGCGGGTTTGTGAAAAAATCGCTTTAAAATAAAAATAAAAGCCAAAAGGTGTATGGGAGTGGGAATGCTCTGTATTTAGGGTCTCGACACCTTCCGGGGCTCGGCGGGGCACTGGCGGCACCCAGGATGCAGGAGGATGCCGGGGACCGGACACTGCGCTTGGCGGCGTGAACCTCAGGTTCCAGCAGGTCCCTCCTTCCCGCTGCGCGGCCTTACGCAGGAGCGGGAGCTGAGCCACCCGGTAATTCATTAGAGGGGATGAATTACCAGCCGTGGCCCCGAGATGGTGGGGATGAGCCAGTGATTATATTTAAATTCTCTATAATTGATTCGGGGAAGAGCTGCAGTGACAAGAATTAATTGATCAGCAAATTTATTGGAGAGATAAATCTCGCACTTATCAAAAAGCTGGGACTTCGCTACCGGGGCGGCCATCGTGTGAGGGTGTGCGGTCCATCCTCGGACCCGGGAAGAGCTCGGGGGCCGCTTCCCTCCTTCCACCCACTGCAGCTCCTCGCTCTTTTGCTCGACTCCTATCCGGTACCGAGGCACCATTCTCGTAAAGACCCCATGCTGTTGTCAGATATTGAGCCACGGCTTCAGCACTGAATCAAAGTCGTGTTAGAAACTGATTCCTTGCTCCCTTCCAGGAGCTTCGACATCATCAAGAGCGCTGGGATCTCCCGGAGTGGGTGAGTCCAACTTCCCCCCCGCCCCAGCATAAAGTGTCATCCAGCTGAAGTACAAAACGTCGTTTATTTTCCACCCCATCGCGCAGGTGGGAGGGTCTAAGGAATAATTTAGCATGCATAAGTAGAGGCTTTTTTTTTGTTGTTGTTTTTTATAAATACAATATATAAAAATAAAGACAGTATTCAGATTCCCAGCAGTTTTAACATTCATCACATAAACAGTTTTCCCGATATATAGCAAGAACAAAACATTTCCAATACTCAGTAAAAGGAACACGCTTTTCATGGGGGGCAGGGATGGGGGGGGCTCAAGTTTTGTCTGATCTGCAGTCAACAATAACACTGTATGTACCGCAAATCCTCTTCCCTACCCGGCCTGTGGACCATCCTTCTCTCCATCTCCCTCCAAGCAGGGAGAAACCGGAAACAGGGCGGAGGAGCAGGGCTGGTGCCGACCAGGGGCGGTGGGGCAGCCCCCGGGACGGGACGGGTAGAGCCCGCGGCTGGAGGGAGCAGGGCTTGCGGGCAAGGCTCACTGGGGCTGTGCCGGGGCTCCGTGCCGGCCCCGGGGCTTCGTGTCCTCTTCGTCCGCCTCGGAGCAGTCGGAGGAATGATAGGGACAGCATCTCCCAGCAGCTGACACTGTTGCCTCCTCTTCTTCCTCCTCATCCTCCTCGTCCTCGGGGTCGCTGTCGGCCAGCTCCCGCATCCTCCTCCCACCGCTCTTCTCCGGAACGGGCAGAAGGAGGTCCTCATCCCCTTTGTCCTCTCCACAGCCCCCCTTCTGTTTCTCGGCCTCCTGTGCCGCCTGCTCCTTTGCCTTCTTGCTGCGCTTCCATTTCATGCGCCGATTCTGGAACCAAATCTTCACCTGAAGGAGACGGGGGACACACAACACCCCCCCATTTCATTCACTGCTCTTTCCTCATCTGCCCCGCGGAGTCGGAGGTGGGGAAACTTACCTGAGTCTCGGTGAGCATTAGCGACGTGGCTACCTCGAAGCGCTTTGGCCGGGAGAGATACTTGTTGAGCTTGAACTGATGCTCCAGCTCCAGTAGCTGCTGGCTGGTGAAGGCCGTGCGAGGCCGGCGGCATTTCCCCAGCAGATTGGACTGTGCCTGGGCTGGGAGAGGAGAGAAGGAAGAGTAGAGGTGAGCACGAGGAGCCATCCCGACGCAAACAGGCATAGCTGGGACGGGTGTGAGCAGGCAGGAAAACCGGCGATTTAAGCAAGGATGGATAGTTATACATCAGAGCACGAATCGAGGGAGGGATCTCCTCCAGTCTCCCGGTCCTCCTGCTCCAGGGTTTCTCGGCTTGCAGTGTCAGGGGATCCCCCAGAGGGACCGAAAAATAAATTAAATTAAATCTTTTAAATAAAAAAAAATGTCTCTTAATTTCCCAAGAGCCTAACAAATGCGAGACAATAAAATGGAGTCAGGAATCACGGTGAAGGGGTACTGGGCTCTCCTGGGAGCAGCAATTTGCTCCGTTTAATGCTTTAGTTGAACGTGCCGCACTCCCAGCACGCCCATCCCCGTTTAATTAACGGAATTGCAGGCGGGCACTCCTCCACAGGCTAGGAACGCTGGGCACCAGCCACTCGTTTTAGTGTAAATCAACAGCGGGGCCTATGAACTTGTCTTTGAACAGACATTTCTGCGTTCAAAAATAATAATTTAAATAAAGAATTGTATAAGAAAAAAAAAAAAAAAAAAGGCAGGCTAGGGGCACTGCGGAAGGGACTGAGCCCCTTCATGGGGTCCAAACATGTTCAAGGATGATGCCAAACATAAGTGCTACCGCCCATTTCTCGAAGTATTTGGGCACTTGGGTTTATTTGATTTAGGAAGAAAACAAAACACACAATAAACTCCGAAAGGGTGGCTCTCGCTGCCTGGCTGCGTTTGGAGGCAGCTCGCTAAAGCGGGCAGCAAGAGAAAAGGCCAGTGTCCACTTCCCTGCAGCAGCGCCGGGGAGATTTTCTCACTGTAGTGCGATTTTCCGAGGCTCCATTCTCGTTTCTCTCTGGTTCTTTATTCCCCCTCTGCATCTTGTTTGAGAGGCAGGGCTCTTACAGCTTTTCTATTTTTTTTATTTTCTTTTCCTTTCTGAATGTTCCAGTTTAAACAACCCCAATTCGAGAGAAAACAATGGACTTTTTTGTCTGTGAATGTGTGTGCAGAGTATGAGAAGGTGAAGAGGAAAAAAAAAAAAAAAAAAAAAA
>VWZE01010704.1:1211428-1213928 GCA_013396675.1 Eubucco bourcierii
AAGAAAAGGGAAAAAAAAAAAAAAAAAAAAAAAAAAAAAAGGCAATCCTTTTCCTGGCACGATTTTCGTAAAACTACACCTCTGGTATTGTTAAATCGGCCATTCCCACAGAGAGCTCACACCTCCGAAAATGATTTTTGCCTAAACCAGATGCACACAAGGTCCCCATCGCCGCGAGGCCTAGCACTCGGCACCGCCTTAGCAGGGACTCCGGTGTCGCCTGGCTTCAGGCGGTGTTTCAGCCTGCCCTGCTCCCAGACCTAACCCCTTCCCACTATGTTTATTTCATGGCTATTCATTATCTCCAGGGAACGCGGAATCACAGATTTTTGGCTAACCCCAGGCCCTCCCTATACCAGCTTGGCCAGAGGAACCTGCCATAATTATCATAAGTCCACTCCCAACGGACGAGAAAATTCAGAACGGTGGCTGAGTGATGGTGCCCTGCGATCCCACTTTTGGGGGACACATCAAGACTATGTTTTGGGGGAACACTATGGAGTCACTGCCTGTTCTCCACAGTCCCCCTCATACACTCTCTTCGGCGGCTGCTGCACACCGTGGATGGCGAGAAAAAGCGTTTGCAACGGCAGACAGCAATTTGCTAATTTCATGCCCCGAAAACCCGAGCCCACAAGAGCCGCGAGTGGTGAGGTGACCCACAGCCCTTCCCCCCGCCCGCCACCTTCCCATCGAGGAAAGTTGTTTCCTCCTTCTAATAAAACAAACAAACAAATAAATAATAATAATAATATTGTCGAGTCCAAATTAAATCTGCAGCTTATTTAGGCGGGGCAAAGGAGAGATTTTCTTTCCTCTAGAAAGCGGGCAGCTAACGGTAGGTCCCCACACCGGGACAGGGAAGAGAAAAGATGTAGTTACGGTCAGAAGAAGGTAAATACTCACAGTTGAAGTCGGGCATTTTGGGCAGGATCATGCCGGCGGTGGAGGCTCGCAGCCACTGGTCTAGCTGGAAAGTGCCGGCACTGAGCTTGATGGGGTCGGCGGCTGGGTGCGATGGGTGCGCTCCCTGGACTTGCGAGTAGGAGTAGGAGAGGGCAGGGTGCTGCCCGCCCAGCGCCGAGTACCCGTACACGGGATGCCCGTAGAGGGCTGCCTGCGCAGGCATGCCCGGCCCGCCAGGAGCAGCGGGGTGCAGTCCCAAGGCCATGCCGGCTGCCGACGCGTGGTGATGCGAATGAGAGCCGGCGCCAGTACCAGGCAGAAAGCCGGGTTTAGGGACTAGGGTGCAGTGAGCGGCCAGGAGGCGAGGCGGAGAGGGGCTGTCGGTGCGCAGGCAGTCGGCGGGGCCGCCGGCAGGATGCTCAGAGGAAGATGAAGAGGATGAAGAAGAGGAGGAGGATGGCGGGCTGCCGCTCCCGCTGCTACTGCTGCCGCTCAGTGAGGTGACCAGAGCAAGCGGCGCGCTCTGCCCGGCCGCCGCCGCCGCCGCCTTCGGGGGATCGACAGCCAGCAGAGCGTCGATGCGGAAATTTTTGGATTTTTCCATGGGAACGCCGGTGGGCTGAGACGAGAGGTGGCCAGCAGCAAGGAAGAACCACAGCTCGTAGGGCGGCCCTGGGCCGGCCGCGTCTCCCGGCGGCGGCAGCGGCGGCGGCGGACGGCAGTGCGGTCGTGCTCCGCGGCGCGCCCCTTCAAGGGCCGCAGGCGGTTCCCATTGGGCCGGCGCCTCTGCGGCCTCGCCTGCCATTGGTCCCGCCGCCCACCTGTCACGGCGGTCCGCCCCCTTCCACCCCTCCGCCTCTAGACTCACCCCGGGGGACTCCGGCCAGCGTGTGGGGTTTACTGGGAGGGGAAGCTCCGGTTTGCGGACAGATAGCTTGCTCCCCTCTGTAAGGAGAGCCCTCCCAGCCACAGCACTGGCCTCGCTTTGCAGATCGAGATGCCTCCCGCCGTGTATTCTCTGACAGTTTTCCACCATGCCCGCACAGGGCAAATATTTGTTATAAACGCGCCGCTGACCACTTTTTAACGAGTCGGAAAGAATATACACCTGTGGGTCAGGGAGTCAAGCTTGCCACCAACTCCTGGGTCTGTCAATAGTGTTATTAGACCTTGTTATCTAATGCAAACAACTCCGAACAGAAAAGGGAAAGAGAGGGCCTCGGAGTCGCTCCTTTTCCAGGGTCTCATTTCCCCGGGGGAACTGCGGAGACCCCCGCAAAGGCGACGTGGGCGGAAAGTCAGGCTGCAGCACCAAGTGCTGCCAAGATAAACACGCTTTTTCTTAAAAAAAAAAAAANCCGGGGAGAAGGCATAGACAGCGGGGAATGCCCGTACCGCGGGCCCGTCTCCGTGAGGCCTTCCCGGGAGGAGCTGCTTCGCACCCGGGGGGCAATGGGGCTGTACTCCCGGGGCTGCCCGTGCTACCGCGGCGAGGGCAGGCTGCCCGTGACCCTGGGGTGTAAAAACTAAAAGCAGTGAAAAGGGGAGAGGGGAAAGGGAAAAGAAAGGAAGAGGGTGGGGAGAAAAATAAAGA
>VWZE01010704.1:1218928-1240442 GCA_013396675.1 Eubucco bourcierii
GATGAACACAAACCCTCCAAGACTCTTGGTTCTTCATCTCAGCTGGTGACTCCTTGCTGGTCCAACCTTTTCCATTTTACTCTACAGCCCCTAAAGGCTTAGAGGCTACTACAAGGGCTGCATGTTTCAGGTATCATGTCTGTACACAAGTACCTGGAACATCCTTCATCCTGAAGGGCTTTCTGGATGACCCTTCACTGACTTGTGCTGAAACACCTGGGACAGAGAAGTTACCTCCCACTTTGTCTGATGCTGAACCTCTCCCTGACAGCTGTGGGCTCTGGTAGCAAAAACTGTGAGGTAGAGTCACATATATAGGAAGCACAATTGTACAATCCTGTCCCCAACTCACTTCATGTCCCTAGACCCTCCAAATGGAAGTGCCCTAAGTAGACCTTGGGTCTGTAGATGTTGTAGGCTGCCTTGAGCTTTCAAGATTCAGGTAGTCCCATCCTCAGTCTCTAGCTCTGCCTGCATGAAGCCATCTCTCCAACTAGGCAAGGCAACTGATTTCAGAGGAGTTATTTGGAGAAATAACAAATCCATGTAGATGGAGTGTAGGATACCGGCCTCCTCTTCAGGAGACGCATGAAAACTCTCTTCACCTTCATTCTGTTCAGCTCAGGGACTGTTTGAGCTTCCAATGTGCATATCAGAGGAACAATATAAATGTCAGAAGAATGAAAAATGAATCATAAGGGCAGATTAATAATGTGACAAATACTATTGTTTCCTAGCCTGGTCTTCAAAGTTCCCTCCCACCCATGGCAGGCTCAGGAAAAGCAGCTAATGTGGTCAAACCTAAACATGAACCTCTCCCACTATTAATTGTATCAAATGTCATTGTAGTAACATCAATCACGACAAGTTTCTCCTGTGATTTAGGAGATTGTAATATGTGATTCCATAAGACTCTCATTGTGATTTAGCATTGATTAATGTCCATTCATAAAATGATATAAAACTTACTTCTCTTCCATTGTAGAGACCCAAACCACATTTCAGCCAATATTTCAAAACCTTGTTAATGTAACTGCTAATTTCAGAGGGTGATGGTGATGGTTATGGTGTACGTGGGCATGTGTGGAGAGGTCTGCTGTAGGGGCAGGAAGAGGTTACAGAAATGATTTCCAAGGCAGAAAATTGCTGTCCAGTTTTAATTATTTCAGGTATTACATGGTTATTCTGCTGTGACTTCAGATTCACACCAGAGCTTCTGAGGATTTAATCAAGACTTCGATGAGTCTGACTCTAAATGCTCAAAGAATCAAATTATTTTGGTAATAAACCCCACAGGATTTGTACCTGTGGCTTCTCCACTCCTGTGTAGCATTTGGCCACCTTCCACCTCCAGCAAACTGGCTGCTCTGAAAGATATTCATAGACATAGCTTCGCTTTCACTGGATTTTCTGCAGGCGGGAGGCTCTGCTTGGCACAGGGCCTAGTACAAAATAGCTCATGCTTTTTATTTCCTTTTCTTCTTTTTTAAGACACATACCAGAGATTGCGATGTGCATGCTTAATGTTATGTGACCCAGGAATCACGCTCCTGCAAAGAAAGATCAAATTAGTGAAGTGGGGAAGAGACTGTGTGACTAGTGAGATGTTTAGAGAATGAAGAAAAAGAGACTGAAAGTTGACATCTGGATAAAAAACAATATATAACGAGAAGTTCGACATTTGCTGCTTTAGTATATATAATTTAGCTACAGATAATAGATAACACAGAGTTCAGAGGATCACTTGATGGGAAATATATTGATAATACAATTTTTCTTTGCAAAATGTATGCAATGATTGCAGTTTAGGTTTAATAATAAATTTCACTTTGAAGAATCATTTGATTCAAACCTCTGCTTTTTCTAATGGCGTTCAGAATTATTAATATCTGTCTAGCTAAAGAGGTTTTTAAAAGAGTATGCTGGGTGTTCTGCAATTAGAGTGGCCATCTGCCCTTTATTAAAACTCCATTAACCTTTACATTAAAATACATTTAAAATGCAGACACACTGAAAATATCAAACACAAATAAAATAGATAAATGTAAGTGGGTTCTTTGCCTTACTGGCTTATTTGTGCAGTATGTGGGAACTTGTTGTGGCATCTGTAATTTTTGGGGGGCAGATGATCACTTTGTACCATCAATTTTCTCATGTTAAGAATAAGATATAATTACAGGAAGGTAATGGAATTAATAAAATCTCTGAAAAAAAATTCCAGAACATCATTTGGTTATAGAAGGCTAGAAAATCGTTTAAAGCTTCAGAATTATTAACTTCAGAATAAAATGCTTGATTTTTAAGAGCAGAACTAATTTGCTTTGCTCATGCAGCTCTGCTGATTACAGTGGAATTATTTAGATGGTAGAGTGATTCATGCAAATGAAATGAGAAAAACTTTTCTGGAAATATTCACATATAGTCCACATAAAATTTGATACAGTTCCTGCAGATGCTGCTGTATTGTTCCATCGAGCCTTGTGATGTGGTATTGAAGAAGTGAAAGCGATGCTGTATTTTCCCTGCCCGCATTACTGCCACTACCGGCAGAGACACTGATTTTGTTTGTAACTAAGTAAGACTAAAATACCCTTTGTAAGACCTGTTTTTGTTGCTTCTAATTTCACCATATTTGATCAATGTGGGCTAAAACTCCTGAGCTAAAATATTTGCCTTTTTTTTTTTTTTTTCCCATGTCAGGAAAAATGGCTGAGCTATTTCTAAGACTAGAAATAGCTGAGCCATTTCTTTGTTCAAGAAATAATGTCATTGTTTCGCCTAGCTTCAAGTCTTCCTGGTGAGAGTGTTTGCATATCCATTGAGCCGTGATTTACAGCCCCAGCTGGTGAGGAGCAGGTCCCCCTGGCATGGGGCACACCTCTTGTCATCGATCCCACAAACCCAGCCTTTGGCCAAATCATAAAACTTTCGAAAACAGCTCCTCTGTGCGCTACGCAGTCTCTTTAGCTGCGTTTCCCTCTCTGGAGATAACCCCGGTCGGCACCCGGGAAGGACTTCTCTCCCTGCCATTGATTTTTCTGCCTCCCATGGCCTGCAGCAGCCGGTATCGGAGAAGCGAAGTAAGACAGAGACACACGACTGCGGCGAGGGAAATGGGCGAAGAAGGAGCCAGCGGCGGCAGGGAGCCGGGTGAGTGCTGCTCACTGAACATCGTGGCTCTCACACCTGCAACGAGGGCTGGCAGCGAAAATCAGAGCTGGGCATGAAGGAAACAGGTAGGGGAACATCGGCGCCAGAGACGCTGGGAGAAGAGGGAGGGTGGTGGGAAGTTAGGAAGGATGGGGAGGATGAGGATGGGCGAAGGGTCCGGGTCTGCGGTGCGGGGATGGGGCGGGGTAGCGCGGAAGAGACAGAGTCTGGAGAGCACCGCGCGAAGCGTACGTCAGCATCGAGAGGGAGAGGTCAGTGGAGGTCTGCACCTTGCGCGAACGGTTGCTGCCGCTCCCGGCAATTCCTCACAGAGGCATTCCTGATAGTCCTAGCATGAAATAGCCTCATTTTCATTGCAGAACTGACTGTGTATTTTTTTTTTGCACCGCAAAGCATTTCAATCTGGAGCATAAGAAAATGCTTTTACTTGACAATGTATTTTCAGAGCCATACTTTCTCAGGATGTTTTACAACATTTTGCAATTTATTTTTATTCAAGACAAAGCCAAGTGTCAAAATCACAGAATCCCCCAAGAACCACAAATCCTGCTTCCTTTAAGGCTCTGGTCTCAGAGATCCCTGTGTATTAGCTAGTACAATTGAAGCTCAGATCCCTGTAAAGCCCTGATGATAGGGAAAGAGCTTGGTGAATAAAAGCACATATTTTTATGGACCATTATGATATTTTCTTAATGGCATTTTTGATAACAGAATCCATATTTCTCTAGATTGAAAAAAAAAAAAAGCTTAACTTCCAACAAGTTCATAGTTTTCTTATCTCAGTTTATATATGGTCCTTATATTGACAGTACTTTTTAATTAATATTGTATATAACATTTCTTAATGCATCCATCGAATTAATTATGCAGAAACATTTGGTCACCTGGGGGTACTATTGATGAAATGATGTTTTACTGACAAAATGACAGCTTAATACTGAGCTTCCCTAAAGCTCTCTGCTCAATAGGTTGGTTCAGGGACTCAGGAAATCCTTTTCTCTACCCCAAAAGTTCTCATCTGGCTATGAGTACATCAGGTTTGCTACTGGAAGTTGACAGAGGGCTGCTCTGGATCTTCCATTAGGACAACACAGAGGAACAGTTTAATCCATAGCTTCTGCTGGCTCAGAGAGAGAAACTTTCTCTATGAAGTTTGTTAAAATGCACCTGTGGGTAATGGCTCTGACATCTCCTTTTGGCAGGGGCCCTGCTGTGGCTTTGGGAGGTTCAAATTATTTTGGTAGATGAGTGTAACTGTGGCTGGGTGACATGTATGGCTGTTAAGGTGAAAAAAGAGCTGCCTTCACCAGCATAGCTTGTGAAAAGCCTGAATTTGCTGCTCTACTCACACTTGACCTAGAAGACCACTAAAAACTTTCTCTTCTCATCCCAGTGTGGACACTATGATCTTAGTGTGTGGCCTTGAACAAGTTTTCTGTGGCTTCTGCTCTGTTTTTTAATCCCAGTCTTTAAAAGTCAAACAGACTTCAAAATGACAGCTTTGGGGTGGACTTTTCAAAAGCTTACAAGTGACTTTGGAACAGGTATCTTAGGAAATTGTTGGGGTCTTCAATCATGCAGGCACTTCAGAAAAAAAAAATCCCATCCTTTATCAGGATCTTATTTTTTCTTTCTTAAAAAATTGGAGTGGAGAGGCAGTCCTGATGATGGAGAAGAATATTGACTTTCTGTAGCTGATAGCAGAGATGTGACTGGGTTGGGAGTTTTCCAAACAGATGTTTTGTTGTTTTTTTTTTCTTGGAAAATGCTGATTTATTGAAACTGAAACTTTTCATGGGAACATATCAGTACTGATTAAATTTTGTTGAGAGAGATTGCTAGGGTCTGAGCCAGAATTTCTGTCTGTAATAAAAAATGAGATCCTCAAATGGGGAATGGTCAACAGGTCAGGGCAGCCATCTGGTGCCTGTCTGGGTCAGGTAGAGAGGACGGACTGTGAATCTCCCACATAACTGACACAGCCCTTGGGCTATTTTGTACTCCAAGGATTGTCTACTGGTTCATCCTAAAGCAAACTCAAAAAAACCTCTCCAGTTATTCTTATAACAAGTATAACCAATTTCTTGCCTAGCTCATTGTGAGAATTAAATATTTGCTTGCAAAGGTCTACGAAGAAACAATCTATCAAATGTTCAGTATTGCAGTTATTATTACTCTCTTAGAGATGGAGTTGCATTGCAGGGTATGATCAACAGAAACACTTTGAAGAGGGAGTCTGGATGTCAGGTCTAAGGACTGAATCCTCTGGAAGCAAATTACTGGTAACTGCATTACAGTGAGTTATCATCAGTAAATGTTATTAGTGTGAGGATTTGTTCCCGTCAGAACGATGTTAATACAATATTAGTGATGCAGGTCTTTGGTGTCAACATGAGAATATCAGATGCAAGTGGAGGAAAATTGTATTGGATTGTGGAGATGATGGCAAATCAATGACACAGAAAATCTATGGAGAGCAGTTCATAGTGACACAAGAAAGCAGCTTCCGCATAAATCAGTGCAACCCAATGGACACTGAAAGGAAATTTCCATGCAAGATTAAGTGGACGTTGCTATCATGTCAGGACTATGTGAAATAAGTGCTACAAAATGAGGATGATACTGTGATACCAACATTTAGATTCACCAATGTCAACAGAAATTACCCTCTCATTAAAAGGAACCGACAGGCTACTCTGTTACTAACCCTGTCAGCAGTATGAGCAGCTGCTGGGCTCCGTCAGGCCTGTGAAGTCCTGTGGTGGATCAAGCGCTGCAGTGCTTGGTGCTGGGCAAACACACACCTACAGCATCCCTCCTAGTCCAGAACAGAAGATGTAAGGGGGACACAGCAGTGTATGAAGACAGAAAAGGACAATATGGTCATCATGGGGGGAGTGGCCTGTGCCTTGCTGAATTTTCTGCATGCAAAGGAAAGAGGTGATTAATGAGGAGCATAAGGTGCTCTGGGGACTGCATGAAGTAAAAGACTGGGCAGTTGGAGAATTGGAGTGGAAGTTGCCAAGATGTTGCTGATGAGAAGGAAAAGCTGATGGCGAAGCCACTCAACACCTTTTCTAGCTAGTCCCTTGCTTAAGAAGTTAATTAATATGTTTCGGGTGTGAGTTGAAATGTCTCATCCTTCTTACCTCCATGCAGTACAGAGGTCATGGAATGCCCTTCCTCCAAGTGCTGCTGTTCTTGAAACTCCTCAAAGTCACAGGCTCTCAGCCCAGGCATGGTCCCCTATCCCAGCACGTAGCCTGTGTATCTTGCACTCAGGGAGTTCTCTGCTGTGGGTGGGAAGCTGTTCTGCATTTTCTACACTTGTTGTGCATTTATTGTGCATTTATCAGCTAAGACACAGTCAGTTGGGTCTCAGGGAAGTCAGTGGGAATTTTGCCACCGCTTTGACAGCGAATGGGACCAGGCCTTGTGTCTGCAGAGCAGTGTTAAGTGTCCTAATGTGTTTAAAGTGTTTATAAAATTACTCAAGTCAGACACATTTTTCAGTTCAGCCCATTAGCCTTTCACATGTGTTTGCGTGGAGCGCAGCGCCCAGGCAGACTGGCGGCTTGTAAACGTTAAATCAGCATAAATATCACAGCCTCCATGAAGACTCTTAGTGGGGCAACTTACAGCATGATTAACATAATGCAAGGAAAGAAAATATTGACATTTTATAAATCCCCATCTCCATAATGCTGCATGAAAAGTGGTATCTGCAACACTAATGGATGCCTAATTGATACGATTACAATACTTACAGCTCACTGGTGAGAGGGCCTGTAAAAGAGATAAGATTAAAAGAGATAACAGTCGTAGGCATTTGAGCCATATTTCTGGCAGCAGATTCTAGTGTAGCACTTGCTTTGTCAGTCCCTGCTGGCATTTATTGCTTTGCAGTTTCCTGTGAGGATACTGCATACTGGATGGTAAAGAGGAGCAGAGGGCATTGAGCAGAAAAAAAAATCAGATTTAGGAATGAATTAGGAATGTCACCCAGTTTTGTGTGGTGGAACATTGATGGCAGCTGCTGAGAGTTGTCTTAAAAAAACGTGGGGGAGATGGAGCGGAACATGACAGTGAGCACCATTGGCAGTGATGCAGGAAGATATTCAAGGAGGAAAAAAAGGCAGAGTCCCTTCCTGGCATGGCCTGTGACTGTTGTGAAGTTCAGGAGTTTTTGGGAGTGTGTGTTCTATGTATGTTTCACACATGGCTTCCCTTGCCCTGCCACTGAACTGGCAAATGTGCTTTAATCACAATTACAAGAAGTAGCTGCTGGCTCCTCCTGCTCCTCAGAGCGAGTAGTCGCCAGATACCACGTTAAGAAGCATCCCTGTAACTTGGAAAATGGTGCTACTCCCTGACACCTTGAGATGCTGACCAGGGGTAGCTCCGCTGGGTGAGGAAGGGCTGAATCTGCGAGTCCACCCTCAGGAGGCAGGGCTGTGCCACTCCATCCACAGCAGGGATTCTGGGCATGTGCCAGCAAGTGGAATGTTGCAGTGTGGTGAATGGGGAAATCTGGAAATTCAGTGTTAAAACCCGTCTTGGGGCTGAACCTCTGGCAGTGAGCAGAAAGTGAAAGCTTGGAGTAGTGCTTTTCTCTAACAGGGCTCCAGATCTATAGCAACACTGATTTGTCTTTGGGAGACCTAAACTTTCATTATTATTATTTTTTCCCCCTCTGCTATTTGAAGGACACAAGTATCTTCTGGAAGCAGAGCAGGTGGGTTGAAATTGGTTCTGTTCCAAGGACGGTCTTCTTCCTCCAGCCTCTGGAAATCTAGGGTACCAGTTGAAATACTAACCTTGCTGGAAAGCTGTGTCCTCTTGCGCACCAATCAGTGTGCCAGAGCCCAGGCTATTGCACATGAATATAAACACAAATAATGCACAGTACTGCTAGAATTTCATCATGTCATTAAAGACAAATCCTCAGGCAGTTATCTTCATGCACCAGAAATTCTACTGTGGTGATGTGGTGCTGAGGGACATGGTTTAGCACCAGACTTGGAAGAGTTACTTAATGGTTGGACTCAATGATCCTAAAGAATCTTTTCCAACCAAAATGATTCTCTGATGTGAGATTTGCGAGATACTGATATGCCTTTGGACACTCTGGTCCCTCACTGCTTCCTCTTCTCCAGGTCCAGCAGTGTTGATTTAGCTTCTACTACATCTGAGCAATTGGATTTAGGGACTGGATCATCATTTGTGTCCTGAATAACCTAAACTCCTTAATCCAAGATTGTTGGCCCCAAGAGAGAGTTAGCTAAGTTTCCCCAAGGATGGCAAAGAGCCAGCACGTTATCTTGAATCACAGCCTAGTTCCAGAACAATCAGCTTTAAGTTGTTTAAGGAGACTGTGTACACTGAAGTGGCTGTAAATCAGCATAATGAAAACAACAGCACACGCAGAAATTCATTACATATCTGGTACGTTATTTTATTATTTGCTGCATTCAGGCTTTATGACTGTTTTGTAGCATAAAACTCATCCTGTGAAATTACAAACTGCTGCCACTTCTTTTGCAGGAGGCAGGATGCATTTCAATAAATAAATAAATAAAATAAACACCTAAATGTTTTATTACAATAAAGTTACTTGAGGCCAAGAGTTCAATAAGGAGAATTTATAAACATATCATTTCAGATCTTGGAAGGATTTCAACATAATTTGCTTGTGGTATGGTAAGTGAGGTGAAATCCACCTACAAGTCTCTCCGGAGTAATAAATACATAGAAGTGTCTATTTATATTTGCTATGAATTTACTGTAGCACAAAAATGCTCTAGACCATAGGAATCAAATAGGCACAACTTTTGGGTGAGGAAGGAATTCTTTAAACACTTTACTCTGAAGTGAGATCATTGTATTTCTCCACAAAACAACTCCCCTATTCTCTCTTTACTCATTTGACTCAAATGCAAGAACTACCAGAGCCATTAAGGTTTTGAAGAATCAGGCCCCAGGGCCCCAGCTTTCAGCAATATTTTCTGAATGTGCTTTCATCTCAGTTGACAATGTAAATAAATTATAATAATTGAGACTTCATTTTATGTCCATTTGTAAATGAACATAGATTTTTCCATGTATCTAAGTAATTAACCTTTTATCAGAAGTGCTGGCTGTGTATAAAATGATGATTTTATATACAAATAGATGCTGGTGATTATCTGAAGTTATTTTGGGCTTGCTAACCAAGTCTTGGGCAAATTTGCTGGGGAATGAGGGTGAAGAGTCATCTGCTGCAAAATTCCCCATCATGTCAGCAGCCGTCTCTGTAGGGCAGTTAGAGGTGGAGTTGCTGAAGGAAACAGCTTTGCCAGAGCAGGGCAGTTTTTCATGTAGTGGTGCTCCTGAGATTTTCACTTTGCTGCCATTCACCCCTGGCATTAAATCAGCCTATTTAACTAAACACAGGACTTTGAAACCTTGCACAAGTAGCCATCCAGAGCTTCGTGTGAAGTTTTATTTAGGAGAGGTGTCAGGTAGTAGATATTGCCTGTCCCACTCCAATAGAAATAGGGCTTCTCTTCTAAATAGCTGGGTTTAGGTTCACTTTCTAGGGCTAGAAATTAATTTCCTCACTTAACTGAGGCTGATGGCCCTCCCAGCCAACACACCTCCAGTCTCTGGTATGTTATCTCTTGCTGTCCCACTCATAAGAAAAAGGCGATCAAGAAAGGTAGGAATTGCTGAGTCTTCTTTTTAAACCCATAGTCAGAACTTTTGGAGCTGGTCCCTAGAAAGTGGATCAGCTTACAGTCATCTCTAACAGGAGCAAAATAAGCCCCACTTTCCATCTGCAGTTTTGAAGAGAACCAGAGGCTTATCCAGGAGTTCAGAAATCTTGTATTTAGAATCATAGAATCATAGAATGGTAAGGTTGGAAATGACCTCAAGGATCATCTAGTTTCAACCCCCTGCCATAGGCAGGGACACTTCCCACTAGTACAGGTCACTCAAGGCCTCCTCCAACCTGGNCCTTCCTGTAGGCCCCCTTCAGATACTGGAAGGCTACTATCAGGTCCCCTCGAAGACTTCTCTTCTCCAGGCTGCAGAGCCCCAACTCTCTCAGTCTGTCCTCATAGGAGAGCTGCTGCAGCCCTCTGAGCATCTTTGTGGCCCTCCTCTGGACCTGCTCCAACACTTCCATGTCCTTCCTGTGCTGAGGGTTCCAGAACTGCACACAGTTTTGAAAGCTCTTTTTCTTCTTCCCCCCAACCTCCCCCAAAACTCATGTCTTCCAACTAAGAAAAATAATAAATAAATGTTTAAAAAAACTTTTAAAGTATCTCTAGATTTATAACTCAAATAACCTCCAGTACCAAAACAGAACCACAAGGGGAACACAACTATGTAGCATCAAATATACATATTTGGGGGGGGTTTCACTTTCACTAGATGAAACCAAAATCTTAAAAATAAACCTCCTACTCCAGGTATGCAGTGAAGTTGGAATTTAAGAAGGTAGTGGACAGAATCAAAATCTGATCATGGAGGGAGGTCAGTCCTCTTGAATGAGCAGCCTGTGGAGCATGAAAGGATATATAGAGAGGCAGGAGGGGCTTGAAGTCTAATGCAGCAAAATAATTTTTAGTAGATTAGGGTAGCAAAAGATCAATCAGAGATTACATAGATATTTTTTAATCACACCCTGGGGCTGGATCAAGGGCTTCTCAAGGTCTCTAACAACTCTATTTTCTAAGATCTGACAGCAGTTCCAAGCTGGATTGCTTAAAGCCTCCTATGTAATATAATTGATTTTAAAAAGTGCTATGAGGTATTCTGGCCAATCCAAGAGAGAGAAAATGTCCCTTCTGTTCTCCTGGTGTGCAAATCATAAGATGGATAATAAAATACAGATCGTGACAGAATTGATTTCCACTCCATTTTGGAAATGAATGACTTTAAAACATTGGCGATCTTCTCCTGCCTGGGTTTTGAACTCCCAAACCCACATTTTAGCGTGTGAGGTTCTTTCCATTGTGAAAGGCAAAGCAAATATTGAAATGTTTTGGCAAGCAGGGCAAAAAAGTCATCAAACCATACAACTACTGAACTCTTGAGAAAGAATGCAACAGCAGAAAGCTGCAGTGAAAAGGAGCCTCTCCTAATGAGGAGAAGCTGTGCAGAAGGGAGATCACTGAACTTACTCTGGGACCACAGGGATCACTGTCTGCCAACTCCTTAAAAAGGCAGAAGCTGAAGAAAGTCTGATATCCCACCAGATCTTGATATGGGAAGGGTGGAAAGAAAAAGAAGGAAATAGTTGGCAATGACTGAAAGTATGTACAAAAGAAAAAAATTGTCAGAGCTTTGAAATCAAAACTCTGGAGAAGGATGTTTGCACAGCCCTACTTATTGAGGAATGGAAAAGCTCCACTTCAGTCTGATTAACAGTGGAAGTTGATGCTGTGGGTGAAGAAGGGGAACCAGAGCCCATTTCTCTGTGTCTCTGACATCAACAGTCCAAGGAATATTTTTCTCTTTCTCTCTCTCTCTCTCTCTTTTTTTTTTTTTTTTTTTCTTGGGTATTTTTTTTTTTTGTTTTGCTTNTTTCTCTTTCTCTCTCTCTTTTTTTTTTTTTTTTTCCCAGGGGAATTTTTGTCGTTTGTATAGACCTTTGGATATCCACTTCCCTAAATCATCCCCTTCAACAAACGCATTACATGTAAACAAACAAAAAGCTGCTGGAGTTCTTAATGGAAAATAGTTTTAGAGCATGGGTATGGGTTAAACCAAATCTGAAAAATCTGGAAGTCTGAAAACTGGTCAGGCCTAGAAACTGCATCCAGGGATAGCATAGGTTTGTTTGATCCTGTCCCAGGTTCAGATTGGAGCACCTCAACAATCCTATGATTGGCTATAATGGAACCATGGTTGCAAACTCCTCTTGCATCTGCTGGGTGAAAAAAACTGTGGTTTGCTGGTAAACGTTGGGTAGTGTTAGGTTATGCTGCTGTTGAAGGAATGGTTTCTTAGCCAGGGTTCCTGCCATGTGGCAGCTCTAGCAAACATCTGACCAGGTTGATGATTTCCCTTCAGACTAACTATTTTTGGGTTTAGAGTGAGTTTTCCATCTCACAGATGGATTAACTCGAGGTGGGTTGCACAGTCATTCATCGTCTCCCACTCTGTCCTTTACATCATCTATTCGTGTGGCTCCCATGCAGACTACCTGCAAGGTGCCTGTGGATATCTTACCTGTGCCTGAATAAGATCTCCATTTGCAAGATGTTAAATGACCAAATGTGGGATATGAAAGATTACTCATGTGCCCCAATAAGGCCCAATGCAACCTATGGTTGGATACATTATCTTTTTAGGGAGAGAAACTGAATTGACACTCAATCGGTGGTGCAGAAGAGCACAGCTTTTGGATGTGTAGAGGCCATCTCAGAGGATCTCATGCAGAGTTCTGAGTCCTTTGTGAAACAGACAGACTCTTCATGATTGCCCCCAACTGAAAAGCAAAATAAAAAAACGTTATGGAAGCCCTGAAGCTGCTTGGACACACCAATCTATGGGAACCGTCGTGCAGATTTCTGAGGCTGTTTGATTTGGGTGTGTCCTTGTCTCTTTTAATTTGCTCTTTGAGACCAGGGCAGTGGACAGTTTGTGTCTGTGGAGTAAGTGTACTTTCTGCCCTTCTTCTGAGTCACCACACCACAGACAAGTTTTGCTGATGGGAAACAGCCTTTACTGTGAATCATCACACTTCTTATGCTCATAGTTTTCACCCTGCCAATCAGTTAGCCATGTGGTAAATATCTGAGAGGAAATGCTTCATGGAAAATAACTTCACAATTTGTAAATTGTGAAGGTTTGGGAGTTCCCCGCCCCTCACACTTTGTGAAATGACCGAGACTAGAACTCAGCCGGCTGGAAGTTAAGTGATGAAGCTCTATTTACAGCTCAGCACAATGTACAAGCAGAGATATACACTATAGACAGAATATTTACAGAAATATACAAGTTAAAGGTAATACAGAAACACAACTCCCCTCCCAGAAATCAGAGACCCCAGGAGGGGCTCCCAACCACCCTTCCATCTTCTCCTCACCCTTGTGCCTTACCCCAAGGTTTGCCTTACACGCAAGGTGAATTAGGAGGACCGGCCAGAGGAGTTAGAAGAAAAGTGGTTAGTGAGGATTAATTGGCAGAGGGGCCAGAACCAGAAGCTGCTAGATCACCCCAGCAGCTGCTGTTCAGCAAGAGTCTGACAGAGACTGACTTATCTGTATGTTTTGGTTAGTGTTCCCAAACAATTCTCCAGCGAGCATATAAGTGAAGCAGACATCACGGTGTTTTCCTTTCACAGCCTATAGTGTAATTTTCTCTATTAAAATATTCTAATTAGCCTCAAACCAGCACATAAATATATGCTGGAACTGCTGATCCAACTATGCAGTGACTGCTTACAGCTCCTAGGTCATTTCTGAATGATCTTGCAAAAGAACAAAACAGAAGAGTTAAATTTGTTCAGCAAATTCCTGCCTTTCACGTCTAACTTCCTTCATGCAGAAATTTGCTCTGTAAGCACGGAGGATGTTCCATGTCACCAGGGCTGCAACAGGCAGCTCTGATGGCAGCTTGTGTCTCACTTTGCCCAGCTGTGTATTGACAGTAACTTTGTATTTTGAAGTTACTGTGATTAATGAGATGTTCTTAAATTTAAATGGGCTTGGATGAGATCCTGTGAACTTAACACGCCTGATGGTCCTAATGCTACATCAGGTGACATTGCAATTGCCTTAGCAGTTATTAATGAGCTGCAGTTGCCTCTGATATATGGCATCAGAGAGCCTAAGCGTGTTTTAGGACAGGATGAGTGGGAAAAAAAAACAAACGAATGTCTGAGGCTTCATGAAATG
The DNA here is from genome assembly GCA_013396675.1 of Eubucco bourcierii. Classification (NCBI taxonomy): domain Eukaryota; kingdom Metazoa; phylum Chordata; class Aves; order Piciformes; family Ramphastidae; genus Eubucco; species Eubucco bourcierii. Next base: position 1,232,989 of record VWZE01010704.1, read on the forward strand.
ATGGTTTCCTATATCCACAGGTCTGGGTCCCTGAGAAGCATGTTCTTGACATGAGAGCCTTCCCAAAACAAGATGGGGAATGGATGTGCCAGGGCAGGGCAATGTTTAATGCACTGTCAGAAAGTCTTCATGTGGGCCTCAACAGAAATGGCTGTACTCTGTGAGTGGAAAGCACTTACTATTCCTCACAAACCTCGTTAATGTACCAAACTTGGTGGCTGTCAGCACTCATTTGAGTGTTGACATAAGAGACATGGTCCCTTTCCCTCCAAAGCAGGTGAGTCCTGAAATTATACTTTTTATTCCTCTTTCTGTTCAGAAATTCCAAGCAGGAGTGAGGAAACATGCTTTTTTCCCCCTAAACCAATGTGTTTCTGCCAAGCACTTTGTTACTTAGAAACTATTTTGTTGAAGAGTTTCTGTTCAGCCTGGTGCATCCTGATAACAAACTCTCAGCAAGCATAGTGGGATGCAAACAGACCCAGATCAGAAGATTACAAATGGCACCGTCTCAGTCAGTATAATTAAGACTCTCCTATGTTTCCCTTACATGTTATATTAGGACATGGAAGTGTTGGAGCAGGTCCAGAGGAGGGCCACAAAGATGATCAGAGGGCTGCAGCAGCTCTCCTATGAGGACAGGCTGAGAGAGTTGGGGCTCTTCAGCCTGGAGAAGAGGAGGCTTCGAGGGGACCTGATAGTAGCCTTCCAGTATCTGAAGGGGGCCTACAGGAAGGCTGGGGAAGGATTATTTACAAGGTCTTGCAATGACAGGACAAGGGGCAATGGGTTTGAACTGGCAGAGGGGAGATTTAGACTGGATGTTAGGAGGAAGTTCTTTACAGTAAGGGTGGTGAGACACTGGAACGGGTTGCCCAGGGAGGTCATGGATGCTCCCTCCCTGGAGGTGTTCAAGGACAGATTGGTTGAGGCCTTGAGTGACCTGTACTAGTGGGAGGTGTCCCTGCCTCTGGCAGGGGGTTGAAACTAGATGATCCTTGAGGTCCCTTCCAACCTTACCATTCTATGATTCTATGATTCTATGATTGTAGTTAAATACAGTTAACTGAGTATAGCTTAACTAGAGTCATGAAGCAAAAGCAGCAACATAACCTGCACGAGTGACAGGAGCTGTTCTTTTGTTCTGCACACAGCCTAGAGTAAAGCATCCCTGGAGGCTTGCTAACAGTGTTAGGTATTAATATCAAGTGATGACATATGGATTCATTCACCTCCCAACTATTGTATAACATGCCAGCAATTTCACTAAACCCAGTTGTTATGGTCTGAAGGTCAAAAGCACAAGATTTTTGTAAAATTTGTTCTGACAAAGAAAATCTGCTTTCTGTTTCTGGCTGCTTCTGATTTGCTGGATTGTCTCTGTGGTTCCTACTCCAGCATCAGCGAATGGGTTTCTCTCTAGACATTTACTCCATAAATTTTTGAATATCCTTACTGCTTTATGTTTTTAATGTGAACTGAATATTTAGTAGCTGGGAAAGAGATGAGTGCAAGTCTCTGCTACAGAAGAATGCCAAATTATTGCATTTGGAACATAAAAATGATACCTGATGATTCAGGAAGTACCTTTGCTGCATGCTGCTATCTGACTCTTGTTGAGTTCTAATAAAAATGAGTCAGTCAGAAGTGGTGACATCCTCATGTGTTTGGTGACTTCCATATCCTTCATGCAGATGAGTTCATTACCTTTCTCTGCTACAGACAATGGAGGCAACCATTGGACTCGGCAGTATATTTGTGGATCCTAAAAATTATGGGAGACAGGGATGTTCTCAGGTGGGTAGCAGGCTGGCCTGTGATCGTGGTCACTGCTGCTTCTGAAGAGAAGCAGCAAACTCTCCTACATGAAGGACTTGATTCAAAATCCACTGAGATGGAGTAGGAATATTTCTGTGGACTTCACTGGGCTTAGGCCAGGCAGAATGTCCCATTCCTTGGACTTAATTTCTGAAGTGTCTGCAGATGGCAGGACACAGAACTGAAATGAGCCTTTCCAGATGTTACTTGACCCTCTCACTTACTCCTTGGAGCCAGGCCCTGTGGTCGTTATGGACATTCCTACACTGCAGGCTTCTGTTGGCTGAGTTGAGTGAGTGGGAGATGCAAAGGAGTGACCCTGATGACATACCCTGCTGTGGGTACCAGCCTCTCTTCCATGTTGTTTGACTTGGAGATCCACTTGCCTGTTGTTGTAGGTGTCTATGCACAAGGACATTGCCTCCGTGCTGTTTCTCCTGGCCTGACAAAGTGCTCGTAGGATCTCTGGAAAAGATGTTTGACCTTCAGTATTGAGGGGAAATATTTTCACTGGCCAAGGCTAATTCTTGCTTGTTCAAAGCTAAGCCCAGATCTCTCTGGAGAGGGGAGAGTCCATACTTGCTCTGTGCCTAAGCACTGGCCTGGCCATTGGATAGGGAGAGTGAAAAACATGACAGCTTACTTGGCCAGCATATTCCCCAGGCTTGATTCTTTCTGAATTCAGCAAAAATTAAAGCTCAAGCCTGGGTGAACTGACAGCCAGCAAGGTGCACAGAAACACCTTTTAATGTTCTTGTATCTGTTTTTTACTCCAGAATACAGATGTAGCTGTACTCCTGCAGACAGTTTTCAGGGGAGTCTGGGTCAGTCTTGAAATTAGGATGCCACTAAATGGAACCAGTGTGGTATTTTGCCCTCCCCCTTCCAGTGTGATTTACAGAAGTCAGGTGAACCTTGTTTCAACCTTGTTCTTGGGTTCTAAGTGGTCATTTCATTTAGGATATTTGACTAAAAGCCCTTTTCATGGAACCAGCTCCTGCAGGAAAGGTGCCAGCAATTAATGAAAGATGATAAAATAATAAAAGAAGTAATACATTAGCACATTTGGGCAGCCCTTTTCATTATATCCTCTTTATGGACATCTTGCAGCAACAACCGGAGGCCTTCTTTATTACTGTTCTGCAACTGTTTTGGTTTTCAGACATTAACAAGTTACCTAAATGCTAAAGCTCTCTTTTGCTTTTCCATTTCCTACTGGCAGATTTGACACAAATAACAAAAAAGAAATTTTGATGTGTTGCATCAATACATTTTCTCGGTGTGTATACCAGTATCAAAAGGAATTTGGACCTTTGACTTTCTCCTTTTTCTTTCTCCTTCCTGTAAGCACACACAGTTGCAAATACACCTTATGGACAGCGGTGTGCACTCTTCTGCTTGAGCAGGACAGTACTACGTAGCCAGAGGTGCCACATTGTTTTGACATAAATACTTTACCTACTGAGACAGTATTTCCTGAGTAGAGAAATCAGAGTAACTCCACCAGCCCACAGCATGATGACATCCCTGCACTTTGGAAACTCTACTCTCTATCCCTCCTGCACTAAGTGGAAACCACAGTGGAGTCCACACAAGTTGCAAGGCCACATAACTGCTTCAGTGCTAGTTCTAGCACCAGCACAAACACTAGTCTGGAGACACCATTCACAGCTTGACTCTGCTTTTGCCCAAATCAGAAATAGCTCTCTAGGTGGATCTGACATCTGGCATCAAAACAGGGCACTGGGTGGGAGTGACTATTTTTAAAGCCTTGATTTAATATGTAGTTCAGATTATTTTGAGATGAGAAATGTAGATGTGGTCAAGCCCTATTGGAAAGCTAAAGGGCAATTGCCTGTTATCTTATTAACTCATTCTCCTCTTCAGGCAACTCATTGAGAAAGGCATCAGTGGAACTGGGGCTGAGAGGAGGCAATTCTTAGGCTGCCTGTGTACTATGGTACAGGTATCCAAGATATTTGCTTTGGAGTATTTTGATGTACAGCTAAGCTGGTTTGAGCCTAATTGGAATATTTTAATAGAGAAAACTACACTACAGGCTGTGAAAGGAAAACAATGGTGATGTTTAGTTCACTCATAGGCTTGCTGAGATGTTTGGGTAAAAGAATTCGAAACATTAGATAAGTTAGTCTCAGTCTGTCTCTCTCTGGGGACACAGTGTCTCGGGCGGTCTAGCTTCTGGCTCCTCTTTGCAGATTAATTTTCACTAACCACTTTTCTTCTAACCCCCCTGGCTGATCCTCCAAGCTCACCTTGCGCATGGGGCAAACCTTGGGGTAAGGTAGAGGGGCGGGGAGAAGGTGGAAGGGTGGTTGGGAGCCCCTCCTGGGGTCTCTGATCTCTGGGAGGGGAGTTGTGTTTCTGTATTACCTTTAACTTGTACATGTCTGTAACTACTCCTGTCTATAGTGTATATCTCTGCTTGTACATTGTGCTGAGCTGTAAATAGAGCTTCAGTCCTTAACTTCCAGCCGACTGAGTTCTAGTCTCGGTCATTTTACAAAGTGTGTGGGGTGGGGAACTCCCAAACCATCAGAATAGTGCAAAAATAAAATGCTGCACCTGATTTTTCATTCTGAAATAACACTGAGGCTAGAAAGGTTAGTGAAAACTGCCAAGGTTCTCAACATCATTTTTATTTTGTCTATACTTAATCTGTTGCCTTTCTCCTGAAAAACCTGTTGTTCTAGCTCCACATATAGATATATATTTAAATCTTCAATTATTAAATAGTGGTTTTCCAGACTGGAAGGAGAACATCAATGAATTGTCAATTCTTTATGCTGAGTAATTGATTAATTGGCACAATGTTAATCTCTAAATCAGCAGCAATAAATCCTATCATTTTTAATCTTGACCTAAAAGTACTAAAACACTTCTAATTACCACTGTTGCTGCTGTAAAGTGACTGATTAAACTGCATTCATATCATAATCTTTTTTGCTCCTAAAATGTCTAATTGATAGCCACATCAGTGACTCAGTGCCAAGAAAGGCAAGGGACCTTCCTTTTGCTTTCTCTCAGGAATGCCTTGAATGGGAAAATTTGATATTTTTCCCTGGCAGTGCTGGACACTGGCTTTTAATTTTCATTACTGTTGCAATGCTATCTATTGCAGGTGTTGAGTCCCAGTATGCTGGGTGTTGAAGACAGAACAGTTCTAAGCCTGACAGTTGAAGTGGAATAGAGTTAGCTAGGAAAGCACAAAAATGTGATGAAACAGCAAACCAGACACCAGTTCTGAAGTATCAGAGCTACTGACGAGTCTTCATCAGGCATCAATGGAGATGGGAATTGTAAGGAGAAGAGACATTTAACTTTATTTTATACTTTATGAAATTATTTTCTAGGAATTTAACATTGCAAAGATCCTGGAAGTCAGGTTTACCCTGACCCTTGTATGCATTCCAAGGGAAAGGGATATAGCCAAAATCCCACCATTATAGTGAACCATAAATCCTGGGCAGCTGGGATTAATGAAGAACAGCCTAGTGGTCCCAGGATTAGGATGGCTTTATCCAGGTTTCCTTTGCCTCATGTCTTCTCCAGGCTGCACACAGCTCATCCTGATTGGCTCTTCTACTATCATCATGCACAAGTGGGATTTGTAAAGTAGTATTTTAACCTTGTAAAACCTGGAGCTTTCTGACAAAGCAGCAAAGCAGACCATCAGGATCCAGCCCTGCTGTCTTTCAAGTCAGGGGAATTGGGGATGCTTTCTGGCAGGCAAATTACAGCTCACCCTTCCTGTGTGAGCTATCCAAACTGTTGAGAAACTTGAGTGGCAGCTTTGTATTATAGAAACCTTAAAAAAGAAAAATAAGTAAAAATAATATAAGTCACAAATCCTGCTGGATTAAGCTGAGGCCCAACTTCTAAACTTTGGGGAACTAAGTCAGTATGAAAGTGCAGCTAACAAAGTCACAATGCTTTCCATCCCAGATCCTTGGATTCTGGTTTATTCATTATCAGCCCAAGTTCTGTAGCTGCAACTTTATTATCGGTCTCGTTCCACATGTTGTTTGGAGATAAAAATACGCTGAAACTGTACCAGATGTGATCTGAGAGAAACTAAGAAAAATAGTAAATCCAGACCACCAAGATACTGTAACTATGGCTATAGATGCTGTAAAGCCTTATCCTGCATTATTGCATCTGACAGGATTACATTGTAAGTGGCTCCATTACCTTAAATTGTAAAGCTGAAAACCTGTGTTTTAACACAAAATTGGTTAAAGAAATCCAAAACATTCAGAAAGCCATCACAAGGGTCAGAAAATAGCATGAGCAATGTCATTCTTTTCACCTCCTTAAGTCTTCCCATGATCCCAGTGCAGGTGAGTTCTGTAGGATTTTGGAGAGGTAATGGCAGAGCAGAAGGGGTGGAAGGCCACAGCTTCTAGCACAGGTTTCTCTCAGTGAAAACAGGGCAAATGCCTTCACGTGCAGATTAGCCACAGGGGTTTTTAAATATACCTGTTGCAATCTTGAGGAGTAAGAATACAGGTGATGAGGACAGATATGTACCGTTAATTACAGAGGGTTTCCCATCTCATTAAGATCTGAGGGGCTGGAAGCACAGAACACCTCTGCCCTATGCTGAGGAAAGATCCATGTTTTGCAACTTCAAGCTGTGCATCATGGGTGTGGATGCTGACTGGAAAACAAATGCATCAGTGCAGCGTGAATCTGCTTCTGTGGGGCAGCAGCAGGGTGGCAGAGGGCTGTAGATGAGTACTGGTACCTCAGTGTTGGTTTTCTATGTTTTTTTTTAAGTAGTCAGGAAGATGATCAGAGGGCTGCAGCAGCTCTCCTATGAGGACAGGATGAGAGAGTTGGGGCTCTGCAACCTGGAGAAGAGAAGGCTTCCAGAAGACCTTATAGTAACCTTCCAGTATCTGAAGGGGGCTACAGGAAGGCTGAGGAGGGACTATTTACAAGGTCTTGCAATGAGAGGACAAGGGGCAGTGGGTTTAAACTGGCAGAGGGGAGACTGAAACTGGATGTTAGGAGGAAGTTCTTTCCAGTGAGGTTGGTGAGGCACTGGCACAGGTTGCCCAGGGAGGTTGTGGCTGCTCCCTCTCTGGAGGGGTTCAAGGCCTCCAGTGACCTATACTAGTGGGAGGTGTCCCTGCCTATGGCAGGTAGTTGGAACTAGATGATCTTTGAGGTCCCTTCCAACCTTACCATTCTATGATTCTATGATTTTATGAATACATATAACATTTTTAAAAAGTATCTTAGCAGTTAAAATTGTGTGTGTGAGGAAAGTGTCTTATGGTATTTCTCATAGGCCTTTCTTCTTTGTTGTTGCAGGGAATTTTCTAACTACAACTTTAGCAAGCCACAGGCAGTGACCAAGTAAATGAAGCAATGAGCTTAAGAGGAAATAGGGCTGTGAAGCCAGCCAATTTAATCTTCTCCATATAAAATCATGTAGGTGAGGAAGAGGAAACTCCATCTGATGGCCATCTTTCATGAGACATTTGTGTAATTTGAAGTTTCCTCTAGAAGAATTGAGAAATATAAAAGTATGGAGTATAAATCATTACTGATTTGGTGGTTAAATCAACCTGTATAATTTATTTAAGGTTTTTCTATCTTTCCTTCCATGA
>VWZE01010704.1:1240524-1257624 GCA_013396675.1 Eubucco bourcierii
CAGACTAGACTCAGCCAGCTGGAAGTTAAGGACTGAAGCTCTATTTACAGCTTAGCACAATGTACAAGCAGAGATATACACAATGTGCCTGAATATTTACAGAAATATACAAGTTAAAGGTAATACAGAAACACAATCCCTCTCCCAGAAATCAGAGTCCCCAGGAGGGGCTCCCAACCACCCTTCCACCTTCTTTCCACTTCCAAATGCAAGATAAGTTTGGAGGATGGGCAAGGGAGGTTAGAAGCAGTGATTAGTTGGGTTACAGAGCAGAAGCCCAGAAGACAGCAGCTCCCAGAGAAAGACTCTCTCTTATCTATATTTGTGTCCTTGTTTTTATACATCTCAGCAAGCCTGTGAGTGAAGTAGACATCACCATTGTTTGCTTTTCTATTTTGTTTTTCATTAAAATATTCCATTTAGCCTCAAACCAGCACACCTTGAGAACACCCAGTTGCTCCACCTTGTGCTTTATAAGCAACATGAAAATTAGTCTAAAGAAGAGGTTACGTCTTTCGCTATAGGCTTTTATAAAGAATACCTGGAGAGTTTATTTTGTTTCTTAAATAAAAGGTTTTCTTCTACTTCATTATTGCTTTAGAACTAGTGGAGGTTTAGTATCTTGGCAATTTCTGCTTTTCATAGGTGGAATTGAGTAGCTTGGAAGTGTGTGCTGTCATTTCTCTGATGACAGGTGTCAGAGTGTGAGTGTTCTGTCTCCAAAAGAGAGAGTTTGATGTCTTATATCCCAAATGTCAGAACTGAAATGACACAATCATTAAAAACAAGTCCTGTGGAAGTCATCTGACTGATCAGCTTCACAGATGTCAGCCTCTTGTCTCTTGTGATGTCCTGACTCATCAGCTGCGAGGCACTGCAGATTTCTGGTCCAGACAGGAGCTGGCTGAAGAAGTCTAAAAGCATACCTAAAAGCAGATAAAAGCATACCTTAAAATTTTTCATGAATCCCAGACTGTGTGAATGCAGCAGATTTCAGGTCTTACTTGAATATCACGAACAACAAAATAGGCTACAAGTCCAGTTTAAAAGAAGAAAAAATAAATAGATAATCCTTGTCCTGTATAGGGGTAATTGCTGGCACTTACTTGGGTTGTTTCATCCCATTTCCTCCTCTCCCCTCCTGTCCCTCTGTGTGGATGGGAATCCATGGTTCTGTAATGCTTGTGTCCACCAAATTATTTGGACAATACTCAAATACCACACACATCTAAAACAGCTTAAGTGGAAAAATCTGTGATGAGACTGTGTGAATTTTTGGCACCAAACTCCCAACACCATGGAGTAAGTGATCATTCATAGGATGGTGAGGAGTTGCTGGTGGATTTTCTTGGGTTTAGTTACATGGGGTCAGATCCATTTCTTATGGTGCTCTGGCCTTCAAATCTGTCACCACAGAGCTGCTGTACTGGGTTGGTGCATTGGCACAGCAACGATGGTTTGAATCACTGTGGGAGAATCCCCCACCATGGGAAAGGAGAAAGACATCAAACTGGGTCACTCTGAAAGATCTCTTGCAAGACCTTGTATGACCTAAAACTTATAGCAAAGTCTATAAATAGATGAGTGCTCTCTACAACAATCTGAAAGGAGACTGTTGTGAGGTGGGGTTTGGTCTCTTCTAATATCTGGTGATAGAATGAGAGGAAATGACCTGAAATTGTGTCATGGAAGGTTTAGATTGGATCTTAGGAAAATTTTCTTTACAGAAGGAGTGGTCAGGCATTGGGATAAGTTGTCCAGGGAGGTGGTGGGGTCATTGTCAGAAACATGCAGCTCTGACACTTTGGGATGTGGTGTTAGGTCAGTGGTTGGACTTGATGCTCTTAGAGATTTTTTCCAACCCAAACAATTCTATGATTCTATGTTTCTATTGCTAACTTATGATCACCTTTGATTAATTTGCATTTCAAGCTTTTTCCCAGTGTTGTGGGAGCTTGCCTTTGAAAGCTGGGGCTCGCACAGAGCCATTTGCTCTAGCAGCTGGGAGAGCAGAAGGGAGACTGAAAAAAGCCAAGTCTGGGGCTCAGACTGTGGCACTGGGGTCTTAGCCAGGACTTCTTAGTCCAGGAGGCTCTCAGCCTGCAGGAGATGAGTTTATAACTCAGTGAAATGCTGAATCACTCAACCGGCAAAGCTGAAGTTACTTCTCTGATAAAATGTGTTATCTCTGCTGTTCTCTCTGACTTGTCCTGGGGAAACAGACTGCATAGCTTACTCTTCATCAGAAGTAATTAATACAAAATCAATATCAATTGTATGACACAATATTTGCCATGAAAATAAACAATGATAAGCTAATTTAGAAAGCAATTTACAACAAGATACATCTTGGGAAGAGTGTTACATGGCAAGCTTGGGAATCTAAAACTGTGTCGACTATTAAAGCCAACATTTACACATTAGTAAACCTTAAAATAGTCTACATCCTAGATTTCAGAATAATCTACAAATGGGTCATTTTTCAACCTACAGACTTCAGAAGCTATTGTTAGACAGATCCAAAGAAGAGTTTTGTTTGCCAATAAAATTTTCCAAAAGAACTGTGTTAAAAATGGTTAGAACACAATGTAATGGCTTTATCTATCATTTTCAGCTAATGGTTTTGCTTTCCTATGATTAAGAGTTTGGGACAGAAACATCTTATTAGTCATGTATTAGAAAATAATTTCATTCCTATTTTAAATGCAAATGCCCACACAAACCTGAGTGCTGGGCTGCCTTTTCAGTATTTGTCATCAAATCCATTAATTCTCCAAACTTCAAGTCCACTTGTGATCAGAGCCATTTGTCACACTAGACAATGCTTCTTTTAAAATGATCATCAGTGGAACATCAAGTGACAACACCCACATGATGATCTGAAGATTGCAGTGCAAAGCACTGCAACATATTACTGAACTAACTTCCAATCTTAGAGAATCATAGAATCATAGAATGGTAAGGTTGGAAGGGACCTCAAGGATCATCTAGTTCCAACCCCATGCCATAGGCAGGGACACCTCCCACTAGTACAGCTCACTCAAGGCAACCTGGCCTTGAACACCTCCAGGGAGGGAGCAGCCACAACCTCCCTGGGCAACTTGTGCCAGTGTCTCACCACCCTCACTGTAAAGAACTTCCTCCTAACATCCAGTCTAAATCTTCCCTCTGCCAGTTTAAACCCATTGGCCCTTGTCCTGTCATTGCAAGACCTTGTCAATAGTCCCTCCCCAGCCTTCCTGTAGGCCCCTTCAGATACTGGAAGGCTACTATAAGGTCTCCTCAAAGCCTTCTCTTCTGCAGGCTGCAGAGCCCCAACTCTCAGTCTGTCCTCATAGGAGAGCTGCTGCAGCCCTCTGAGCATCTTCCTGGTCCTCCTCTGGACCCGCTCCAACACTTCCATGTCCTTCCTGTGCTGAGGGCTCCAGAACTGCACACAGTACTCCAGGTGGGGTCTGACAAGAGCAGAGTAAAGTGGCAGAATCCCCTCCCTTGCCCTACTGGCCACGCTGCTCTTGATGCAGCCTAGGACTCGGTTGGCTGTCTGGGCTGCATGTGCACACTGCAGGCTCATGTTGAGCTTTTCATCAACCCAGACTCCAAGGTCCTTTTCCTCAGGGCTGCTCTCAGCCATTCACCACCCAGCCTGTATTTGTGCTTGGGATTGTGCCTATCTGTTTTTTCCCCAAATGTGTAAGATCTTTACATTGCCAAAATGTAAAACTGGTGTACTGCTATTTCTGTGAACATAATCAAAAAGATGAGCAATTCCAAGGGTTATGAGTTGCTATAACAGCAGATACATGCAACTAGAATGTACTCTCTCTTTGGTTTGCTACAGTCTAGTAGGCAGATTCCATAGCAGCTAATCTGTGAAGTGTTGTCATTTTTACTTTTAACACTGCTTTTTATATGAAGGTCTTAGTACAGAGTAAACACGACCAAACCCTTATATTACTACTACTATTACTACTGCTGCTAATTACTGCTATAAATAATAAATACAAAATGCCTCCTCCCTAGGGGTGTTGAAGGTCATGTTAGGGGAGACCTCAAGCAACTAAGTCTGGTTGAGACTAGACCCACCCATGGTGGGGAGGTTGGAGTAGATAATCTTGAAGGTCTCGTCCCTTCCAGCCCTAAGGCATTCTGTGATTCTATGAAAAACAATGAAAACCTCAAAAGAACTATGGTCAATTTCTTACATTGTACAAGATGTTCAACAAATGCATTTGTAAATTTTCAAAGAAACTTGCTGTAGTCAACTACAAGTTTCTGTAGCAGAAAAATATTTACATTCCTGCTTTATGGGTATATCTCAGTGAAACCTTCAATGGAGAGACATTTTGGTGGTTTCAGATTAAATGGTGCCTCCAAACCTGTATTTGTCATTTTGTCATACAAATTAATTGTGCAAGATAAACAACATGGCAAGTCTTGGAATACTTTTGTAGCACAAGATGCTTACTAACTGTAAAGGAATGATGCAGAATTTGACCAGCTGAATGAATGAGTTCATCCAGTTTTGATGCTCAGTTACTAAACATGAACATTCTGGTTCTTTTGGATGATGGAAAATTGCACTGCTTGCCAATTAGGGTCTGATGCTAGGAGAGACAAATGTCTATAACTGCTACAAATTAATTTAGTCATAGTAGTGTTATCACTACAGAGGTTAAACAATGTATTTTCCTGTAGGTTTCTTTCCTTGACCTAGCTTGCTAGCACTTGAACGACACTGTGAACTAACTTTCAAGTTGTGTCTGTGTTGTTCCACACTTTTTACTTTGTGTGACAGAGACAAGTTTTATAACTCATGGCATCGGTAAAAGCTGAACTGCTCAGCAACTTCACTCCTAGCAAACATGGAAGAACTTTTATTTTTGGGCTCACAGAGGATATGTGAGAAGGCCCTGATGAAATGAGCTGGTCTGGAGCCATGCTACCTAGTGGCCGTGTAAATGAACTCTCTCCTTGCCCACTGTGCTTCCACAGGGGTCACTACGCAATTGGTACAAGGCTCTAGAAGTGGAGGATCAGTCAATCACTTAAGTGGCTTTCCAGTATCTGAAGGGGGCCTACAAGAAGGCTGCAGAAGGACCGTTTACATATTCCTGTAGTGATCGAACAAGGAGTAGTGGTTTGAAACTAGAGAAGAGCAGATTTAGGTTGATGTTAAGAACAAGTTCTTTAGTATGAGGGTGGTGGAATGCTGGAACAGGTTGCCCAGGGAGGCCCCATTCCTGGAGATTTTTAAAGTTAGGCTAGACAGGCTCTAAGAAACCTGATCTGGTGGAGGATGTCCCTCGTTACCGCAAGGGGGTTGTACTAGGTGACCTTTGGAGGTCCCTTCCCACCCAAACTCTTCCACATTGCAGTGCTCGATCATGCGCGGTTTAACAGTGCTGGCTGGTGAACGTTTCCTGATCGTCTTCTGCACATTGCTACAGTGATCTGCTCATCATATTTCATTATCAAATGCAAGGTTAAAAACATTATATAGACATTTTAGGCATGAGACTTGCAAGGTTAATGCAAGCACAGCAATAACTGCTCTTGGAATATAATTATACTTTCTCTGCATTCACTCAGCTACATTTTATTTTTCTTAGACATTGGGGTCATGCTACAGAAAATGCTCCTTTCCATCAGGCCTTGTTACTGGACTTATTGAGATTAATGTTCTTAAAACCAAAATATAATCTACAAAAGATGTCACATCTCGGGAAATTATTACCAGAGATACTTTGTTTAGTAAATTAACAATCGGCAATGACATATTGCTAACATATTAAATACAGCATGAGATGGCTCTGCAAAACTGTCATTCTAGCAGCAACAGCTTAAAACTAAGCAAACAATTTTTCTGGAGTTCAAAAGTTAAAAGTTTCTTTACAATTTCTTTCCTTTTTCAGTCTTGCCTACAAGATAGGTAGCGGACAGTGCAAAGCCAATAAATACGTATCAAAGGCTGTATAATTTTTACATCCCACTGTGTTTTGTTCTCATGTGGCTCCTAAGGAATCACAATGAACCAGGCTGGAAAAGACCTTTGGGATTATTAAGTCCAACCTATCACCAAACACCTTCTAATTAACTAAACCACCGCACTAAGTGCCTCATACAGTCTGCTTCTAAACACCCCTAGGGATGGTGGCTCCACCACCTCCCCAGGCAGCCCATTCCAATGCCAATCACTCTTTCTGTGAAGAACTTCTCAAAATCCAGCCTAAACCTGCCCTGGTGCAGCTTGAGGCTGTGTGCTCTTGCTACGTGACATTGCCTGGGAGAAAAGACCAACCTCACCTAACTACAACCTCCCTTCAGGTAGTTGTAGAGAGCCTCCTCTTCTCCAGGCTAAACAACCCCAGCTCCCTCAAACTCTCCAGGCTCCAGGAGCTTTACCTATAGAGTCAGACTTTATCATGACAGTTTATAAAACTAATTTCATTACTATCCAAGATCTTGTTCTGTCTCTCTAGTCAGGAAAATAAGTATCTGAAGATTATCTATGGTATACTACCTAGTGACCTCCAACCGTGTTAAACAGACCACATCATTATAATTTTAAAATAATTAAAGTGGAGGATTCTGTGATTCTATGAAGACAGTCAGTGAGGTTTCTGGAGGTGGCATGAACCAACCTAGCTTTGAGCACCTACTGAACTGATCCTGCTCACTAATTTCCTGTCAGTTTAATCAGCTAAACTGAAAGGTCAGACAAGAGTCAAAACTGTTTGCACAGCAAATGTGCTTATGGACAGGAGAGAGGAGGAAGAGAATTTGGGATCATGGCAAGAGGCTAATAGATTGACTCAGCTTGCTTTTGGCAACCTCACCTAGCCCAGCAGACCAAGACTTGCTCAACCTAGCAAAACTTGATGGGGCAAAAAGAAGATTTTGTCTGTCAACACTCAACCAGATAAAACAGAGGCCACATGCAAGAACAAATGGGTATAAACTGACCCTGAACAGAGTTTCACTGCAAGTAAGAAGGGTGTTAGGCTTCATATCAGAGAAATTATGTGGCACTTCCTAATAGGATAATTTAGGAAAATGGGGAAGACATAAGCACTGAGGGACAACCAATAAACACTCAAGTGAAAACTCTAAGCAGAAGGTGCTACTTTTTTCACCCAAAGAGCATTTATAGGCAGCAACAGGATTCTGCTGTTGGAGGACATTACAGAGGCCACAAGGATAAATGGACTCAAACAGGGACTGCCCAAATTCCTGAAGAGGAAACTCATCCGTTTCTACTGCTTGCTAAGTGTTCTTAGGATGGAGCTCCATAAACTTGTGCAAATGATTGTACATATGGAGCCTGTGGTAGCAGGGGAGTGGAGTGCATGACACAGGATGCCTTTTCAAGTCCTACATCCAAAATGCATGGATCACTGCAGAGGCAAATGGATAGAATTCCTTGTCTCGTATTCCACAAGAGACCAATATTCTGATCTGTCCAAAACAATTATTTGCTTAAAACTTAGGTATCAGATACTGCAAAGCAAGCAAAGCTTGCAAAGAAGTTTCTGTTTCTCAGTTAAAAGTGGTTTGTCTTGATTCTCCACCAATCACTGTTACTTAATTCAGTAGCTGCAGGGACTAATTGGGCAGTGTAGAAAATGGAACTGACAAAAGTTAGCAGAGATTTCATACAAAACATAGTTTAAATGTTATTTCTGTTATTTGAGTTGCATGATTTAATTCTTAAAATTATAGATTTGTGCTCTGGATATGCCTAATACACAAAATCCAGCAAAGGCTCAATCTGATGATTACAGATTTCCATATTCCATTGCCAACTGTAAATATTCAAAAATTATAAATCAGACCCAAATAATGACACAACCTTAAAACTAAAATGGTTTAAGGAATCAAGAAAATTACGACTGTATTAAAGTCAAAGACAAATCTTTTGTGAAGTCAGTGATGAAATCCATATGGGATTAATTTTAATTGCCTTTTGTTTTTTTATGAGCCTTCACGACTCACTTACTTGCCATTTCCAGTGTCTGTAACCAGAAAATTACTTTTTCTCTTTACCTGATTTCTGGAGTTTTCATATTGTCTGATAACCACAAATGTTAGGTCAAGGTTTGTGTGGTGATTGTGAGAGTCATCTGGAGAACAAATATATTTTTGAAACTCATCCTGCAGGAAAAGGGTAGAGTGCCTCACAGGGAGATTTGATGAATTGAGCAGGAGTGCCCATGACTAGGAGTGTGGTCCAGCCATCTCTGAGAAGGTGGGAGGACCAAAGTGGGAGGATGAGTAGGATGCAGACCCTAACTGAGCTGACCTTGCCATTGCTCTTTAGGGGACATATGGGCTGGGGCAATGCTGTCTGCTATTGGGTCTGTCTACCTCCTTCCTCACTCCTAGAATTTTTATGCCCCATGTCCTCCTGCAGAGGCAGGAGGTGCCTGTCCTGTTGTGCAGTGGCACAGGCAAGTTTGAAGCGAGAGCAGAGCTGCTGTGCTGTTGCCCTTGACAGCTGTCTGCCCCATGCAGCTTTTGACTTCATTTGTGTCTGGTGTCAACCCTGCTTGCTGGGCTGCATGTGGGATGGAGGGAAACAGAGGACTGCACTTGGAAAATATTTCATTATCAGTCCACTTATGTTCAGATCAAGTTTGACACCTCAAACAATGCCAGTGGACTTGATGTAATTTTCCAGAAGATGGATTTATCTTCTGTTGATGTTAGCTAACTTTATCTTTTGGACTTGACTAACTGTCCATTGCAGGCTGAACCTCCTGGGAGGTGCTTCACACAAGAACAGTGATAGTGGAGTAGTGAAGACTTCTCTTGAGGCTGGACAAAACCATGGAAAATAGCTGAAAATATCAGCTTAGAAGATAAGTGCTCAGCCTAAAGAGGGGGGAAAAAGAGCAAAATCTGCAAGAAACAGGCATGGTAGGAGGGGGACAAGAGGGACAGAAAAGTTTTAAACTAAAAATAAACCTCTTAAACTAAACCTTCTCAAACTTAAATATATAAAGCTGTCTATTAAAAAAAGTAGGACCAGATTACATCTGTACAGTGCCAAATAATTAATGACTTTTAATAACTCTAATAAACGTGAATGTCATCAGAATCTTGTTGCGTATCATTGACTGTTTCAAGAAGGGACTATGCCTCCTAAGGCAGACTAGCACCTGTATTAAAATGTGCACTGCTGACATCTTTCCCAGGTACATCAATTATAATTAAAGACTAATAAGAATGCCAAGATGGACTTCTCAGCCACTTTCATATGGGAGCCCTAGCATTTAAAATTAAATCCATTAATTGTAACTACTCTACGCTTGTGATCTCTCAGCGTACAAACTAATTCATTGCCTTTGCAGTCATGCCAATCTTTGTTAATTAAGGTTTGTGATTTACTTAATTTGAGCAGGGATGTATCAGAGTGCCCCAAACTGGACTGATAAAAGGTCATTAGATCATACCGTTCAAGACAATTTGGAATCTGCTCATGAAAAATGTTTCTAGGCGCCTGACAAAAATTGATTAGCAAAATGGGCTCTAATTGTGTAAAGGAAAGCTCCATATTTTCTTCAACCCAGCCATCTGAGAGTTCATGTGTTAAGAAGCCTTTCTCACTCTGAAGTGGCTCTGAAATACATTTGAAGATAAAAGGCTGTTTTAAAATTATTGTTGGCATTGCTTAGGACATGAGGGAGCCACAGTGCTGTCATCATCTGGAAGACTATTTCTTTTTTCTCTTTCCATATATAGCAGCCAACATCACGGTCTCCGAGTGAGACTCAAATATTAACAAATGTGTCCCTCCAAAAAAGTACTGAGGTAGAAGTATCTCTGCTGTACAAATGTGAAAAGAGTGTGTGACTGATATAAGTCATCCTGGCTTAGAGGGGATACCCTTTTGTCATCAGAAAGATCCAAGCAGTTAAGCAATACTACTGATAATGGACTGATACCGCTCATCTTAAAGTCAGTGTTGGATGAGTCACAGCACTGGTGTCAAAGGGAACCCAGAGCAACCAGGTCAGATGTAAATGACAACACTATAGCTATTACCTAGGTGAAATGGATCACAGTATCAAAGAACAGTTGATGTGGGGAGGGACCTGTGGACTTAGTCCAAAATCTCTGCAAAAAAAATGGGTAACAGATTGCTCAGTACCCTGTGCAGTGTAGGTTTGAATATCCTCAAGGATGGAGGTTTCACCTGTGTCTCATTCCAGTGTTTCTAGCTGAAAATACCCTAATTCCCCTTGTTGTCACTTGTGCCCATTGCCTCTTGGCTGCAACTTGTGTCCATTGCCTGAAGAGGAGCCTAGCTCCACCTTCTCTATATACCCCCATTAGATAGCTATAAATTGCAGTCAGGTCTTTCCTTCATCTTCTCATCTCATTCCAGTATCTGAAGGGGGCCTACAAAAGAGCTGGGGAGGGACTTTTTAGGCTATCAGATAGCGACAGGACTAGGGGGAATGGAGCAACGCTGGAGGTGGGGAGATTCAGACTGGACATGAGTAGGAAGTTCTTCACCACGAGAGTGGTGAGAGCCTGGAATGGGTTGCCCAGGGAGGTTGTTGAGTCTCCATCCCTGGAGGTGTTTAACGCTGGATGAGGCTCTGACCAGCCTGATCCAGGGTAGGATGTCCCTGCCCATGGCAGGGGGATTAGAACTAGATGGTCCTTGTGGTCCCTTTCAACCCTAACTGATTCTATGATTCTATTCTATGATCTCAGACAACCCCAATTCTTTCAGCCTTTAGAATCAGTATCAAAGTAAAAGGGGAATTATTCAACAGTCTTTGGCACTTTTCTCAACATCCTTCTGTGACACTG
Organism: Eubucco bourcierii; assembly: GCA_013396675.1. Classification (NCBI taxonomy): domain Eukaryota; kingdom Metazoa; phylum Chordata; class Aves; order Piciformes; family Ramphastidae; genus Eubucco; species Eubucco bourcierii. The sequence continues at coordinate 1,251,349 of VWZE01010704.1, forward strand.
AAAAGTTTTATTCCTCATTTGTCATTTAGGTCTTAAGGTCTGTTTAGAACTGCCTAAGTGTCATCATTCCTTGTTTGTTGATGAAGGGCATATTTCTTCTTTACTGAGTGGTTTGTCTTCAGTCACATGGAACTAACTTCAGCCATGCACATGGCAGGTGCCTAATCTCATCCTGAACTTTCAGTCAACATACACATTCAGTGAGCTGAATCTATTATGAGAGGTGTTTAGCAGAGGAAGTGCTTCTCTGTGTTGAAAGATCTAGATGAAGAGGTTAGACCAGAAGCCTAATATTTAGACAGCTAAAATTAGATTACACTGATCTCACTCATAAAGAAATATGAGTACATCGAAGTAAAATTCGGGACCTTTACTCTAAGGCAGCACAAACTGTCTTCAGACTAATTGAATTTTGTGTAACCATGCTGATTTTGACCAACTGCAAAGCTAACCTAATGGATCTGAGCTGTGCAATATCTAAGATTGTAGAAGAATTTAGGACTAAATTAATACACCCATGCAGAAAAACAACCTGAATAACTTGAACAAGGAACAGATGTATGTCAGAACAATCTTCTAGGATTATGTGGTGTAGCTGCAGCAAATTCTCCAGAATAATTTAGAATATCAGAATATTATTGTTTCCTTCCTGAATTGTTTTTTTGCCTTTTGGTGTTGTTGTTTTTTTTTTTTTTTTTAAAATCACTTCCCTTGCTTTCTCTTAATTTTACAGATCATAATTCATGCCTTTTAAATAATTTTGGGATAATTTTTCACAATATGAGCTTATCTGTTCATCAACTGCTGTTCATTTCTGCTGTTTCCAGTAGGTTTTGAAGGTCACTTCCATCTCAGGAGCTGGTCAGTGAAAACTTATCTTCTGAGTGGATGTGGTATTGGCATGTGTTTTCATTATCTTTTTTTCACTGTTGAAAGATCCAAGGCCCAGTACACCAAATCTCAGTGTTCATGATGAACACAGATGGGGATGTTCCGCGATCTTCTTCACACTTGCCAAGACTTTTTGGTTTTGTAATTAAGAGTAATTTGTTATGGAGGACTTGTCTAACTTTTTTTCTGAGAAGTGCTGCAAGAAAACACTTCCACATGTCCATTTATTAATGCATACACATACAAACACATGTGAATGTATGTCTTTTTTTGGATCACAAGGAAGTTTGGGTGACCTAAACCACAGAAATAATCTGTTCTGGTTTTCCTCAAACCACATAACAGATTTGACTTCGATAAGGCTCTTGTTTACATGGGCACCAAGGGAAGGTGAGAAATACTCCAAACAATTTAAATAGGAAATGAACTGGAACACATTTTAACAACAGCTAGACGTGTACTGGCCCACAGCACAGATGTTTCTGTCAGCATAAAATCGGCATGTTGGAATTTGCTTGGAATGGCAATTTTGGTAATGCTTTATATATAGGGAAAGCTTCCAGGTACATTAAAGGCAAGCCAAAGACAGCAAGGTAAATATCAAGTTATACTTGTGGTCACTTGAGGGCAATTATTCAATGCAATTGGTCTTTCAAAAAAGACATCTCTGGATCCCAAATGCTCCATGCCTATTGAAATAAATGGATACTTAAGTTTTTAGGCAGACTTGGAAAAGAGCATTATGATCTTTATTATTTAGATGAATATCTTTGCAGCACTAGTGCTGGAATTAAGTATGTTTAGTATTGCTAACCCTAGAAGACAAACTAGGATTTATGGTTAACTAACATTTGCCAAGTAACATTATAAAAACTCACAACTATAGCTATAAAACTATAATAAGCCCTTAACCTCACACTCCTCAGAAGACTGGATACCTAAAAGAAGTGACCTTGTTCAGTCAAATTCTGTGAATGGAATGTAGGAATCTCTGCGGGAAAATTTTGCTATGCAGATCTCATAAAGGAGCTGGGACCATAGAGTAATAAACTTTTCATCTTAAAAAGGTTCTTATTCTCTTCAGCTCAACATTCCTACAGAGGAATAAGGTGTCAGCATTAAGATAGGTACCACTTGTTTGCCTGTTTTACAACCTTGAGAGCATGCACTGTAGACGACCCATAGGTATTCACGGATTTCAAATGAAAACCCCCAAAATCTCACTGAACTAAGCCAACAAAACATGGAATGACCACCCCAGACAGGAATCCAAGTGCATCACTGTAGTTTGCTGATCTGATTAGCTTTGTAGTACAGGATGGAGCCTGTCCATTTTTCAAAACTGGGCTAAAGCCTTGAACAGTTGTTTTGATAATGTAGATGAGGGTTTAGGTCTTAATAGTTCCTACAATTACTGCTGAATCTGGCCTTGGCTCAGGAATAAACTCCTTGTATTGAAAAGATTTACTACCCTAACTATATCTGTATCTCAATTTAATGAAAATGTTAAGGATAATTTGATGGTCTCTTGCCAGTGTAATTTTAAATAAAATGTCTTCATTCCTTGGCAGCATCTGTTGGCACTCAAGTTTAACTAAAGGAAGTGCTTAAGCGAAGTGCTTTTTTGCATTACAGTGTTGCCAGTATATTCTCTGATAGAATAGATTTAATTTTCAGTGTTTTACCCAGAGTAAATAAATTAAAAAAAAAAAAAATTACCCTCCCATCATCAGTCCATATGAGAGCAAACCTTACTAAAGCAATACTAGAAATCAGATATTGGCCTATCACAGCATTTGGACTAATTTCAAGCCTCATCTCCGGTAAATTAAAGTATTTCTAACTTATTTACTGTTCACTTATTATGCACTCTTGTTAAAAATGTTTCTGCATCTTGGGAAGTAATGTAGCACATAATGAGGTGCTGTCAGTACATCTCAGACTTTCATTTGAGTTCAGCAAGTCAGCATAAAAGTTTAGGACACTTTATTGTAATTACACAGGGAATGGAAAGTAATGGTAAGATGGTGACAATTTGGCCATCATACCCTACAGAACTGGAGCAATTGCCAAATACCCTCTTGATTGCTTACCCTGTCTAAATTGGGAACATAGGCACAGAATGGAGCCAGAAGCACAATGCATCAGAAGTTAAATTGTTGGAGGAATAGTTTGAGAATAAAAATAGACTGTAAAATCAGTATGTACAGTATTTATTTTCTTTTTAAAATGTAAATGTTATTTAATATGTAGAGTGTTTACAAAACCTGTAACATTCCCCTGATAAAAGCAGTGTGCTACTACTTACATTAAGGTAACAGTAACTCATAAATCATTAAAGTTCATGAGTCACCTCGGTATGTTATCCTTAGCACTGAGCACAACACCAGCTCAAGACCTTCATCAATGTCGGGAAGGAATTATTTTGTCATATTATTATTACTACTGGTTTTCATTCCTGGTTTTCTTCTGCTGGATACCAAGGTGTCAACAAGCTACGTTTAGAAAATGGTTTTGATCCAAGTCACTCATAGTGAATAAGGAAAGAGAAAATCTTACAGTATCAGATATGTATTATGTTTTTGTGGGTTTTTTTTCTTCCTGTACTTTGCTACCAAGAGGCAGGCACAGGAGAGAATCTATAGATAAGTTTATCTGTAATGTGGTTGGAATCACATTTTACCTGCATTTTTGACAAGCATGATTATCTTTGTGTTGCTGTGGCATGCATTCACAAGAAAAAGAAAGTATTCACACATTCTCAGAAATCTTGGTTGTGGGGAGTGAATAAAGTGTTGTGTAATGACATCTTTTTTAAGAGACTGAACAACTGTGGGAAAGATGGGAAACTGGATATGAGCTAACTTTATTGCAGCAGGAGAGGCAGGTGGGTGTTAATGTAGCATACATACTAAAGCATTATTCCTAGATCCTCAAAGATATGTTTGTCATGGTCCTGAATGCACTGACAGGACTTATGTGCCCTGAACAGCTTCAGCCACTCCTCTGCACTTTAGTCTATCTAAGTTCAGGCAGACCTGTTTCCAGCCCTGCCTCCTGGATGGATATTAGACCTATGTTGTAAGCACTATCTTCTGCTTGTGTCTGGATCCTCCAAATGTAGCCCACTCACCCCATGTGGGGCTTTTGGTGGACCCTGTAATCATTGCCAGGCTCTGGAATGATCCTCTGGGATTACATCAGGGTGAGGATGGCCTGTGTTGAGGTCATGCTCAGCATTCACTCATCTTCCTTCATGGAGCAGCTGTTCTTGTGCTGCTTCCTGAGAATATTAAATCAATCTCTGCTTTAGACTAAATCAGTTTTCTTCACTGTGATATGTGTATTTTGTCCTAAAAAAAAAACCAAACCAAAAAAAACTTGAAAACACATTTACAGTTTCTTTTATATTTACACAACTTCACTGTATTCATGCTATACTCAGTTTATTCTGTTACATAAGTTTTCATTTAATAAAATTACATCTAGAGTGGCAGATGCAAATCACTGAGACTTCTCAGACAAACATTCATCAGCTGAGACCATGTTATTTACCACCTGCTTATTAGGGAGGTAACAGCCAGAGTGAACAGAGGATATTTTGTCCCTTTGACAATGGAGATGGAATTTGTCAAATGTGTATTGGTCCAAAACCTACTTCACAGAAACCTTGGTCTCATCAGTTTCGTGTTTGTTTGGCTCATTATGTGAGAAGGGATTGAAACCCTAAGTTGATTTTGCTACTGATAGGAATTTGGCACAAACTCATGTAAGAGGTTACTTCTGTGCTAATAAAAAAATCAATTAATTAACTGCTAGTAACACCTAGACTAGTGCTTTTCTAATGAGACCTACAAAGTTTATTGAGAGTTGTTAGTCCACTTGAAAAGAATGATTGGAGAAAAACCTGCTATTGCTTCTATACAGAGCGATGCGATATTACATCATCAATGCACTGTGGTATTTCACAATGTCCTAAACCTCAACTGCATTTGTAAACAGTATTTATAGGAGGGTAGACTTGTTTATATTGAAAATATGTTATTGGGAAATGTAGGTTTAATGTTTACTCTTGCCAAGCACTCGTTCCATTATGAAAAGTCTAAAAATTTAAAATGTAGACTCTTCTGAATCACTCAAGCTCAGGGAAACCTCAGTGAATACTTCACTTGTGAGTCAGACAGGCAGTAGTTAAAGGGCACAATCAGATTTCCACTGAAGGAAATGAAAGCTGGATTTGGCCACTTGTATTTATTTAGCACCTTGTAGATGCAGTGAGTAAATGCTCTTTTGCTATTGCTGTTGTCCATGCCATCCCTGTAGCTGAAAGTATGCAATCGCTACACTGAGAAATGAAGAACAGGCTAAGAAATATAAAACAAAAGAGCCTTGGACGTAGTCTCACTGTTCAGGTCTGCTGTTTTCAAATTACAGCCTTTTTGTCTTTCCGTTCTTCATTGACTGTTGACGCCCTGATCCTATGTGGGCCCGCCTGTGGCAGGAACTTTCTCAAGTGGATTTTGACATCTGAGTAAGCACAAGAGGCTGTACTCGGGTGTTCGGTGTTTGTTCTCCACGCTCTTCATGAAGGCATTGCAATGGTGTAATGTCTACTATATCCCTATCTCACAAAAAGGATAAACGATACACGTCTGTAACGTGTACCATCACAGCCCATGGGCGCTGAGGCAGGCAGCCTTGTGCCGACGCCAAGCAGGACACTCTGCTCAAACTCATCCTCAGTGCAGTCCAGTCGGGGCAGAGGGAGCGCAAACGGTTCCAAATCCAGCTCCCACACAAAGCTCCTATTGAAAAGAGGACATTACTTTTAGATAAAACAACTCTAACTGGGACAAACTGGGCACCGGTCACGCCTCTGAGAGAACCAGCTATAATGGATGGTGGAGACAACACGGTCGCCAAACCCAGGCAGGGCTGAGGGGTCGGCGTGGCTAGCAGGCGGTAGGGGCCAAGACCAGGCACTAGAGCAGCCGGGTAGAGGCGACTGCAACCCATTGCCCCTGCGCCGGGGCCGGGGCCGCCGCGGACCAAGGCGCGGTCCCGCTAGTGCCGGCTATGCGGCGCGGCTCCGGCGGATGCGGGCGGTGCGCGCGCCGTGCGCGCCGTCGTGCCCGGCTGTCGGGAGCGCGCCGGAGAGGCTGCGGGCGGCGGCCATCTTATTTCCACAGCCGGCTGCTCCCCCAGTGCAAGTGAGGCAGCCCCGACAGCACACTCTTCTGCTCACTCCCTCCTCCTCCTCCCTCCCACTACACTCAACCGTCGCCGCCGGTCAGAAAGGGGGCGACTGGGGAAGCGAAGGCCGCGGGGCGGGGAAGGCGGGGAAAGGGGGGCAGCCGGGGCGCCGTGAGGCGAGCAGCCCCGTGG
>VWZE01010704.1:1258023-1268444 GCA_013396675.1 Eubucco bourcierii
CCCCCCCCCCGATCAGGCCACACACCCCCTCCCAGGCTTGTAGTGTAGTAAGAATTGTGGGAAGCAAGGAAATGTCTTTGTAGCTCGTCCCTCCTGTAAGCAGTCCGGTTTGTTGTGGCTGGTGACACCTTCCGAGCAGTTCGTCTCTAGGTGAAGGAGTGAATATTTCGGAGACCTCTGTCATTCCTCTCCGAAGGAAGCGTCTTGCGTCGTCAGAGGGATGGGGTGGGGAACAGCCTCACACAGCTCGAAATGAATGCAAATTGCTGGGGGGAGGCTTCGTCCACGTGAGTGGGGCTTGCGGGGTCACAGGTTTAGCTTTTCCGTCAGTTTGTCGTGTGGAGGTTGAGCAGCAGTTAAACGTCTGCCGTACCAAACTATGGAATCTCCTTGCATTTATTGATGGAAAAGAAGTGAAACGGTGTGTTTAGATCTTGCTGATAGGACAAGGGAGTAAAATGTTTCACCTAAGCACTGAAGGGCATAGAATTGCCGAAGAACGAAAGAAAGGACAAAGTGTTTTTAGAAGCAGCCTGATTTGTAAGGGTCACTTTAATTCGCTCTTGAAGCACTGATTCCCGTGTTGTCATTGGACAGGACTCTGTGGGAAGTTGATGGGCGTCTTCATTAGTATTTTTTTAATATTAATTGGGGTAAAAAGAAGTCTTGCACTGTAAGCAAGTTCGATTCTCTGAAACGTCAAAGATTTGGCAGCATAGTTAGGGAACTTTAAAATGCTGCATGATGTGAAATTAAAATCACAGTGAAGCTTGCTTTCAGGTATTAATTTATTAAAGAGAATGTGTAACAGAACTGCATTTAAATTGTGCAGCTTAAAAGCTGAATAAATTGTACAGATTAAAATCTGAATAATGTTTTGGTTACCTTTGACGTTTCTGTTCACTAGACTACGTGCAATGGCATTACACATCTCAAAAATACCATAGGTATTCCTCAGCTGAAGTAGGACAGAACATGCCCTGGTCCTTAGCTTTACACTTGAGGAACTTTAGAACTTTTGACACTGCCTTACTAGGAGTGTTACTTGCACAACATGTTTCCTTCCACAGAAATAACTGTCATAATGTCTTCTTTTGCACCAACTGATTTCTCTATGACAATTCAACAGAATTTGATCTGTTTTAATTATATGGGCCTAATTTATTGATGTCACACAGATGAAAATTTCCAAGGGCAAATATTGAAAGGTAAAGGAAGTGGAAACTGAAATTTACATATAACCTTCACTCTCTTCAATACAGAGGTTATATTTAATTATCAAGTTGATGTGGACTGGTCCACAGATTTCATAGTTTTGCATTTCTACAGTGTACATTTGTGCTGCACTAATGCAAACCAGTTAGTTACAGCTTTGGACATCATGGTCATATGGACATTATGGAATGCCCTTGAAATAGCTGCTTATTTCTAGAAACTGTGTACAACATTACTGAAAGAATTATTTGAACAGTACTAAGAATGACTTCTAAAAGTGCTCTATATGCCCCAAGCTTTTATGTAAACACACTGCAGCACAGATTGACATGGAAAATGTTTTTGTGGGTTCAATGAGCTTCCCATTATTTCAGATCGCAGACTTCTTGTGATCATGTTTCTTATACTTACAGGCTTTAGTTTTACAGAAGGGTGAATTATGAAATGTTTCAGCTTTTTCTGCACATGGAAAAAAAAAAAAAAAACCCAAACCCTTGCCTCACAAACGTGTGTAATTTTAGAAAGGTCTATAATTCTAACTCAATTTTTTTTTTTTTTTTAATTCATTTGGTGGGATAAATCACAGTTTGTGAATACTGGTGGAATCCATATGTAGATTGCCAAACGTTAAGAATGTCCCTACCCAGTTCGGGGAAGTTTGCCAAATTTGCAGTTGCACCTGTATTAGCAAACTCTTCCCAGTACAAAAGCAGAGCCTCCAGTTTGAGGAGCTAGTCAGTACTAAAGATGCCTGTGAGTCTTCCTGATGTGGATACAACCACAGCAAAATAAACAATCAGCAAAACTGACTATTAAAAGTAGATTTTGCTCATATAACTGCAGCCGCAAACAGTAACCGTGTTGGTTACGTGTTACATGTTGATACCCTCTCTGACATCACCATGTCTGTTGTGGTGTTTAGGCCTCAGGAAGTTTGGCTTCACCAAAGGCATGATGATAGAAACGTAGCTGGGGACTTGCATAAAGGTACTGATTTCCAGTGAGCTTTCTCAAAACACTCCTCTGGCATTTTTGTGTAACAAAAGCAGAGAGGTTCAATTTGTTCTTGCACCGTTGACATCTTATTCTCATGTGCATTAAAATGCTCTGAATTTTGGGTGGTGTAGAGAATCACCTTGGCCAAACCTTTTGCCAGAAAAGTGGTCTTTAAGTACCACCTATTTTTGTTAAAATCCTGGGTTGCAAAATTAATGTTCTCAACATAACTATCCTTGTAACGGATTCTTTCAGAATATTGTAAGACTTTAATATTGCATGGTACAGAAGTGTAAGTGGTATTGTTAGTGCTTGGATTTTTCCTTGTGTCTGCTTTCAAAAATCTGCTGATTCATTTGGACTATTAGTGGTGTATCTGTCCAGAGGTTTGGATACTGTGTTTTATTTACAATGAGATGAATTTTTTAAAACACTTTTTGTCTTTTTGGTTACTTATTCTCACCTTTAAAACATGGTCCCTATGTTATGAGGCTCTTAAAAAGATATTTTCAAATTTTCATTTTTTAATTTTCAATTTTTACATTGTAACTGGCAAAACTTTTTTTTTTTTTAAAACTTCTGCAGTAAAATAGCCTCTAAAGATGAACAGTGTTACTAGAGATCAGTGCAAGAACATCTTGAATTACTACTGGACTTTTTGTACAGGACAGTAATTGTTGCCTAAAGGCTTTGACTGCACAATTTTTGTGGTGTGTCAAGCAGAATAAAAGAGGTGCACCTCAAGAGCTGGCTTGGGGTGCAGTTCAAATTGAGCTGACACGACCTAATGTGCAGTGGACTGAAACAGATGGTCCTTCACCTGGGTGGTTCCCACCCCGCTGTTGTATCCCGTATAGCAAACATATTTCTTTGAGGTGGAGTGTCAATGCCTTCTGGTGGCAGCTGGCAGGTTTCACTAATTTTATCATAAAACTAGACTCTTTGTGACATAGTGGAGAATCTGTTCAACAGTGCCAGCTTGATTTGATGCAGTCAGGCCTTTTTATTAATTTTATCAGTGTTATGGAAAATATGAGGTACCAGTCCATGCAAGGGGTCCCTGTGCCTGTGTGGAGAGTTGCAAGCAGCTTTTGTAGCTCCACATTATTTGTCATGATTGTGAAATATAATAATGACATCTTGTAAACTTTTAACAGAGAAAATGGTTAAAAAAATATTATTGTCAGATATACAGTATCACTTGAGATCCAGAACATGCTTTTATAACTCTCCATACAATTTAAAATAGGGTATTTTAAAATTGTAATGCAGTACAAATTTGTAATACAAATGAGTTAGCGCTATCATGAAAGTAATAATGAAATCAACTTCACTGAGTTTCTTTGGTGTTTTCAAAGACTTGTTTTTGTGGAAGACACAAAGATGAGACTTTTCCTGGCCAAATGCCTCTTTGTTGGTGTATTTTAAGTACTTTAAAATACGTTCTTCTGGAAAATGGTCTTCCCTATGTATAAACTTGACTGTGATGTAAATAATCAGAGATAAGAAGAGCCACCAACTGTTCTAAAGCAGAATTTTTCAGGCTGCTGAACACGTCTTACTCAGGCTGGCTGAGCTGTGTGTCCAGTGGAATTTAGGTAGTTGAGGTTTAGTTCAAGACCTTGTGAGTCTTTAAAATGCTAATTTCTCTCAATATTTGGAGAAAGCAGTTGAAGTGGAGTTTATCTTGTCTAAAATAATGTTGGGAACTAGAACCTTTTCTGAGAATGGAAAATCTGGTACTGTGAGTAGCTCTGGCTGTAGGTATGAAGAGGTGGTGAAACAGCGGCTGTAGCTGTCAGCAGTTAAGTGACTAAAGATGGGAGTTGTCAGATGTACATCCCCTGCTGTAATGCTCCTGTCATTTACAGACAGCTGCATAGCAACATCTACAGAGTTTAGCTCTTTTTCGTTGTGCTGTTTTATTATAAGAGGATTTTGGAGATGGTTGTCTAGTTAACTCTTCAAGAAATAATTTTGTTGGAGTGCCCTTTGTAGGTGAAGATTGTTTCATAGTTCATATTTTCATCTCTTTTATGTGGTGGGTTTATTTTTATTGAGTATTTACTGTTAGTTTTTAATTTCTGAAGCAGCAGCATATTGTGGTTGGGTTGAATAGCTCTGAAGGAGATATATTTAAATGCAATAAAAGTGTATCTAATGAGAGTTGTCATTCCATTCCTTAGTGTTTCTGTTCTATGTGGGCCTTGTTTTTTTAAGGCAGGAGGTACATACCTGAATATTTTATTAAGATAGTTCCTCTATTGTATTTAATTAATAGTTTATCAAGTTGGTGTTTTTGTTTGCAAAAACTCAAAGCAAGTATGTGACATTGACTAAAAATTTTAAGTTCTGTTATTTTTTTAAAGGTGGATTGGTTTAAAGAGTGCTTGTTTAAAGGAACCTAATTCCTGATCAAGGCAAAGCTAGTGATATGCTAAGTGAGAATATGCTGCTCTCTCGTAATCTCCTCTCCCCCACCTCTGAATACTTGGAATTGTTTGTTTCTGATAAGTCCTCTTATTTCCCTGTATCTACTAATCCCTTATGTTTATAATGTTTGTATATGGTTTTTTGTTTTTTTGTTTTTTTTTGGTAGTACCATTCTTTTCTTCACTCACATATAGCAATTTGTCTTCCTATATGTTCTTTTGCTTTTTCTTTCAATCCACTCTGATGTGTAAGGACAAAGTCGTCAACAGTTTGCTTCGAAGTAGAAATACTCTTTACATGGCACTGCCTGCAGAGTGAAGTTTTCCAAGCACTCCGAAGGGATGTCACTCTAATCACTTGTAGATAGGAACATTTTACTAATACATTGAATGTAGTGAGTATCATCTGCTGAAAAATAAGTAATCTGTTGGAAAAAAAATCTGAAACTTTAAACCATCTGTTGGTTAACTTTCTTAATTTAGTACACTATTTTATCCTTCTTATGTGTATGATGTCAGAATCTCTTGCTTCACATTACCAAGCAGACCTGGAGCCTTGCCGGTTGCTTGAGCAGAGATATATCCTCTTGTGTATGATTTCTGGTGTGATTTGTTTATACTGTGTTTAACACACGGGAAAAAACCCTGTCTTTAGATGGCAGTAGCTGTAGTTAGTGGTGTCTTTGGCTGTAAGTACTGTCTTCAGAGGAAAACATGGTTAACCATCTTGTGGTTTACTTTTTTTTTATTATTCTTTATGTTTGCTGCAGTAAATTATCTGATCTACATTCCCAAATTTAAATTCTTTTTTTTAAATCTATAGGTTGGTGGTGTTTTTGTTTTTTTTTTTAAATTCTCTTTTTGTGTTTTCTATCCTAAAGAAACTGGGAGAATCATGGCCTTCCTCTGTATCTCCAGGAAAAAAAAATAGAAGAGTTTTGCCCTCAGTTTTTTATATCTGCTTATAGATTTTGAAAATATTCCAGTACAGTTGTTTTAGCCATGGTTAAGTATCTTATAAACATTTATTTGCTAACACAAAATTTATTTTGGCCTTTTTTAGAGGTCTTGTGAATACTTAATTTTTTTCTGTTGAAGACCTCGCTATGCTGAAAGGTTTAGTTTTTAGCCTTAATTTGGGCAGAGTTCAGAAATTAAAATGGAAATGTTCCTACCATTTCTTCTATAAGTCTGTTTTGACATCTTTACTGGACAAGTTTTGAGGAAAAAGGTGAGTAAATGTAAGAGCTTAGTGCTCTTTTTGCAACTTAGACAAAAGCGTGGGGGTTTGGAACAGTGATTACTTTGAAGATGCCACAATTTGCTGTGCACACCTGTGCCAATGACTTGTGTACTCTCCAAGCAAGAAAACACTTGATAAACATTGGGTACTACCTGATAGAATTTGAACCTTATTATGGTCCAGCTTCCCTATTTTTAAGTGGATGATGTTTACCTATATTAGTGGGATGCTGAGGAGAAAAGTTTGGTCAGGGACCCAGTACTGTTTGCTGCTATTTGCCTGTCTCTTTTCATATAGCTTTCCTCTGTCATTGTGCTTTTGAGAGGGCTACATTACATGTATTTGTAAGCATGGAAAATGATTGACACTTGGTTTTCTCCAGGGTTTTATGTGTTACGTATTATGAACTAACTCCAAAGTGAAGTCTAGATTAAATATCATTGAGACATTTGAAACATCTTGAAAATGCAACTGGCATCTTTATTTATGTTTTATAGGAAGAAAAGGCTTCTCTCCTACATCGTACTCAGGAAGAAAGGAGAAAACGAGAGGTAAGGTAGCTGTAAGCGTTTGCATGCATAATAGGTTTTTCTTACATGTTGTAACATTTACAGTCCAAAGTACATCTGTTGATGTCATACTTTGTTCAGGAATGTTTTGTTTCAATTTGCAAGTTCTCTGTAATTTTCTAGTACACTAGAATTGACAAACTGTTTGACTGCTTTTAAAGATGCTTCATAGAAGTTATTTTAATCTCAAAAGAGAAGGTAGTTAAACATCTACTGGCTGCAGAGGGATTTTTTCCTATTATTTTGGTGCTCATTTGATGGACTTTCTTGGGAAAAGATACATATTTGGACAGTTAAATTGCATTTTTTTGTTAATAGTCTGTTACTAAGAGTTGGTCTCAGCAAACTCTGCTCCTGTTTCTGCTGTTTCTTTTAGTAATTCACTTCCCCAGTGTTTTCCTCAGTTCTGTGAAGGTAAAAATGGATCTTGAATGCATCCTAAAGTGCTTTGAAATCACCGGAGAATTGAGGAACAGTAAGAAGTTGATGTGTGAGGCCTTAGGAAGCCTTGATACTGTTTTGTGATGGAAGCTTACTGCCATGGATGATTCAATCTAGAATAATGCAAAGGAGAAATAGTTAAAGAGAGGAAAAGCAACCAGTTTTTAAAAAATACAGCAAGATGAAACAAAATTTAGTAGTATGGAATTAATGTTTCAGTTTGGTTTTTTTTTTTTTATCTCCTGATGGAAAAAAAAAAAGGACTTGAAAATGAGTCTAGCTCTGTACATTTCATCCTAGTCAAGAAAACTGTTTGGCCCTTAAAGACGCATTTGAGCTGTACTAGGTTAAATACAAGTTTTGCAGTTGCTTCTGCTTCTGAGTAGTTACTGCTGTGTTTTTCTTTCCAACCTGAGTGTGTAATTATGAACCAAGTTAAAGTATGAAGTTACTAGAATTTCACCAGTTAGTTCAGAACACTCTGTCCTTATCAATGTATGTGAAAAGACATTTTTGCACTTCATAGGCTTTTTATCATATCAGAATAACTCATTTGGTTGCTTAGTTCTGTTGACTGCAAAGCAAATGCAAAATCATGTATCTCTGTATGTGCACACATGCATACAATGATTTTCTGTGGCATGTGTCAAATTGTCACAAAATGAGTGACTCCTGAGAATAAAATCAGGTACGGCTTTTAAAAAATGTCTGTAGCAGAATCTTAACAGTGACCTCAGACTTAAAACCTTTGCAATGAGGGTTTTCTAATTGACAATTATTATTCTAGATAAAATCCATACCTAGAGAAGAGAACATACCTACTTTTTAGTCGTTACGTTATGATTATGAAGAGATAGTCCCTCTCTGTAATTGAAACTCCCTCCTGCTTGCCCCCATATTTGCAACTTTGCTGTTAGATACTTCTTAGAGAAAAATATCATTTGACCTATTAAAATTTTGATTCTGGACAACACTCTAGAGGCAATTAGAATGCTTCAGATATACATTTTTTTCAGAGAGGTTGCTTTAGGACCTGACAGTTTCCAAGAAAACTACAGTAGACATTGAGTGGCAGCTTGATCTGCTGCTTTTCTGGTCAGTTCAGGTTAAATGCTTAAGTTGGATACATCTTTATGGGACAATAAATTAGAAGTTGACTTTTTGCAAATTGAAAGTTGGTGTGAACTTTCCCAGATGTATTTAATTTATTAAATCATGTTTATGTTTTGTTTTGCTTGGTGGCCTTCAGAATTATGGACTCATTATAGTTCAAGAAGTGGTTATAATTACCATTCTGAAAGTGGACTTCTCTGATTTTTACTCTTGATCTTTGTACTTTGTTATCCTCTACCTTTGTAGCTTTAGGTTCATGAGCAACTTATTTACATCCCTCTTTTATCCCCTAAGAAGCTATATGGACATTATTAGAAACCTAATTACAGACATTATTAGAAGCCTAATGACAGTAACCACTTCCTTTAGGTATTTATTGTGATGGGATATGCTGGGGGTGTTGTCAGTATACTCCGAGTGGTCTTTCCATAGAACCTTAAGCAAGTTGGCTTTATGTTCCTCAGAAAGTGAGGATGGTATTAACTACTCTTTCTGGTTGCAGAGGAAGATGTAGTAAAGGCACATACTTTATAGATCTGACTTTAAGAGAGAGCAAGAATTTTTATTCATTTTCATATTGTGCTCCTGTTCTTAAAGCATTAAGTCTACCTTTTCTTTTGACAGCAATATGGTTTACAAATAACTGGATTTTTTTTGTGTGTGGTTGTTTCCCCTCCACCTGTAAACTGCACCACCCACGTCATACTGATGTATTTGACTGGATACAAATAGGGGGGTCTTCAGTGTTAAGCTGATTTATACAGAAAGAGGAATGGTGTAATTGAATTAGATGAATTCTTCAATATTTAAGGCTTCATCTAACAAAAATGTGGGGTTTAAAAAATTTTTGTGCTATTATGTACTTAGGGAGTATTAAAAATTCCTTTGCAGTATCTTAAATTTATACATAAAAAACTCTCTTCCTGATTTATTTGGTGCAAGCCTTCAGACAGTGCTTAATTTTCATTAAAATACACATGTGTATTTGATGAAATGGTAGAAATGATGAGTCAGTTCCACAACAATGATTTCCATTTTCTGCTTTGTTTTAAAGGAAGAAAGGCGGAGGCTGAAAAATGCAATAATAATCCAGTCATTTGTAAGAGGGTACAGAGACAGAAAGCATCAAGTAAGTACTTGTATGTTTCTAAATAAATCAATAAACCAGCTTGGCTGAAAATGAGTTTTTTTGCTAATATATAATTGCATTGAAAAATCTTCACCTTTTTGAGTACTGAATATGCTCACGAAACAGAAATTCTTATTCTCTCCTGATGTTTGGAGTTTATACTGCAAGGCATGGCTGTGACAGTGGACCACAGTGGCATTATGCAGTGTTTTCTTTGAGCTGACAAAGCAAATGAAAACAGCATTGGCAGCAGTCACACCCCAGTGGACCTTACTTTTTTCCTAATATGACTAAGGTGGTAGACTTGAGTTTTATCTGTTTAGATTCACTAATACTTATTGAGTAAGCTAGATGAAAATATTTGTGATACTCTTGAGAAGCAAGAATTTGGTTGCAATGTGTACTTTCCCAATTGCAGAAAGCAGTTATTATGGTTTTAACTATGATAGTGTGTATGTTTTCATCTCTGAAAAAATACTTTTATCCGTTTTACTACTTTGCAACCACTTTAGATGGGAAGTTGAAATGAAGCTTTAAAAATTTTACAGCTCTGTTTTAAGTCATAACTATTGTTGGTATATTGATGCATTTCTTCTTTTCAAGTACTCTATCCAAAGAAGTGAATTTGATCGCTGTGCTGATTTGGCCCAGTCTGGAGGAACTTTTTCCACTGCTAATGGAGCTAATTTGACTCTTCTAGTTCGTCAGTTACTCTTTTTTTATAGACAGAATGAGGATTCTAAGCGTTTGGTGAGTACCCTTTCATACTTCGATCCATAGTACTTTTATTTCATGCACTTCAAAATGCTTTTCAAAAATTCCCTTTCAAAAATTTTTGAAGGGAGACAAAAACATCTTTTGGCCACTTCAGTAAAATTCTGCTGGTTTAAATTTAGGCAGAATGACTTGGGATTTTATACGTGTACATGCACACAATCTCTGAAATGAAGCCTTGAAAATGTCAGTGTGTATAATTCACAGTAATTTATTAAAAATACTGTACTTGCATTAGAATTGAATTTTTAAATAGTATTTTTCACTTACCTCGAGAGTGACTTGAGGGCTGCTGGGATTGGGTTTTTTCCTTACGGGTCAGTAGTTCTGGCACATCAGTTGCAAAGTCCCTGCAAACTTACCAGCTGTATGAGTAAGTGTGATTCATGGTGGATATTAATAATGGACATTAAGGAATTATGGCTATGTTAAAACAAAAAAAAAGAGCAGTACTTTGTCTTGTTTTGGTTTTTTGTAAGAAGTTATTTAAATTCAGTCCTGACTCTGAA
>VWZE01010704.1:1268594-1385512 GCA_013396675.1 Eubucco bourcierii
TGCTGTTGTCTAAGAATGTTGGCCATTTGCATGTTTCTTTTTACAGCAGGAGAAGTATTAAATGTAAATTTTATTTCATAGAGAAGACTTTTAATGTTAAATGCATGTGTAGGCTATTGTAGAGGATACTTGTTCCTATGTAAGGGCAATGGACTGTTCTTAAACTTCATTGGCTTTCAAGTTAAACACGTACTTGGGTTGCCCTGACTAGGATAGGGCATCTGTGCATATGTTCTTACTAGAAGGTATGGGGATCTTAGACTGATGTTCCAAGGATATGCTTTGGTTATATTTTGTTTTAAAACTAATACTATTTGAGATACTTCTGCTTGCACTTTGTTTTGAAGGCATGTTACACAGTAGCATTACTGGCTTTGGCAGTAAGTTTATTGTTTGTAGTGGGAGTATCCAGAGATGATCACAGTAATAGTAGATTTATTAAGGCAGCTTGAATAGCTGGCAGCTGAAGCTTAGTTTAAGAAAACAATATATTGCTTACATGAATATTAGGAGCTAGTTATACTCTCTAGAGGTTTAAAATTGATTAGTTTGTTTTTTTTTTCCTTTTAATGTTGAGGCTTTATTAGAAAATTGTTTCATTTGAGTCACTGAACCTTGTGTACAGTTGTACATACTGTATGTATAAAAAACCAGTGATACCAGATACTGAGGAAGGCTTGAGTGGTGGTCTTCTAAGTCCATGTACAGTGGAGCACATTTCTGGGTTACTGGGTCAAATTATGCATTTTCACTGCATTTGAAATTGTGGTTTTTGCAATTCTGATTCTAGCTAGCCCCTTAATTTTGACCATTTCTGTGGTTACAGTAGTTGGTTCATAAGCAACTTGATAAAAGGATCAGAACAGTTTTATTGTTTCAAACTGTAATCAGTGACATCATTTTAGTTGTACATCCATGATAAAACAGTGTTTTTTCCCAGCCCATGTTGGTCTGGGGCTTTCATAGCTTAATTTTTAATCTGGATGGTAATACTTGCTGGAAAATAATGTATTATTTGCTTCCCTTCCAGTTTGTGCAATAGACCTCCAAACATTAGAGTCACTGAAAGCAAAAATTTAGAAGGATTTGAAGAGTGCCATATTCATAGAAACCCTAAACCTAGGAATTATTATTACAAAGATGCCAACAGAAAGATGCAGTTAAATTACTGGGAAAATATGGAAGCCAAGTATAAATAAGTTATGTAAAGGTGAATGTGAAAGGTTTTTTTCAGTTTTAAGTTAGTGTGCATATGCTGGTAGTGAAATAAGAACAATACCTCATTAAATAATTTTAATTTAATTTATAGGCTACTGCAAAATTGCAATGATGACAGTCTGAATGTTGCACTTCCTATGAGAATGCTTGAGGTATTTTCATCTGAGAATACGTATTTGCCTGTTTTACAAGATGTCAGCTATGTGACATCATTAATTGAAGAAATTTTGCACTACATGATTCAAAAAGGTGAGCAGCTAGGAACTAGAAGTTCTGGGAAATACTGGAACAGAATGTGTGATACGTGAAGACCATGTTGTTTAATGACTTCTTTGCCTTTACCACAAATACAATGAATTAAGTGCTGTGTACAGTAGCCTATATGTTAGATAGGCATTCTGCTTGTAGGGAGATCACTACTTTGGAAGTTACTGTTTTATTTCTTTGGAAATTCTGTTTATAAGTTGAGTATTCTGCCAAGTTAATTACACATGCTTTTAGCACAAATTTTGAGGGTAGGTGGATATTACCTAACAAAAGTTTTTTTCTAGTTGTTGTTTACACACACATGCTAATGCACACGTCCACATGCACAGAGAGGAACACACAGAGGGGTCACTCAAATTATTCATGTCATCATGGATATCTGAAGATCAGGCTGACTCTACATGAATCTATTGATTTATGACTGTATAAAGTGATGTTTTCAAGGAGTTTATTGGTATATCCTATTAGCTATGTGCTTGTGACTTGAACTATTGTAAAATGTCTCCATCAGTAAAGCTTCATGCAATGATTGTTAAGTATTTTTCAAGTTAAGGTTAAGTATATACATTGTTTTATGTGGAAAAGAAGAAAAACACTAATATATTTAAATGATGATATTTCTTGTTTGCAGGCTACTACAAGTCGCTTTATTTGTTAATTAACAATAAGCTTCCCTCGAGTATTGAGTATTCTGATGTTTCTCGAGTCCCTATTGCAAAAATACTTCTGGAGAATGTTCTGAAACCATTGCACTTTACATATAGCTCCTGTCCAGAAGGTGCAAGGTAAAAAAAGTTGAATAGATATTTCCATACTGATTTGTTATTGTTAGAAGTGTTGTTGAGTGTCTAGCTGTTCTTTCAGTGCAGTTTACTGATTTATTTGCAATACTAATGATTTTTTTTTGATAATGCTGTACATTGATGAAACAGTGTAGTTTCAGGTGTGTTTAAGAAAAAGGCAATAAAATGCAAAACACTACAATAAACACAGATAATAGCAGATACTATGATGTGTAGGAACACAGGTGTGGAAAAACTTAGTTGAGCAGAAAAGAAGTTAAGGGCAGATGAAAAAATATTTGGTGTTAAAAAGTTTGACATAGGATCCATTTTTATGGAGAGAAATTACTAAGTCATAGCTTACAAACAGAAGGAATCAGGTAGATGGATGGAACAAAGGTCAAACTGCATCACATATGATAGTGTTTTCTGATGAAGTAGTATTGGGGGAGGAGGCTAATTGTGCTTTTAAAATTATTTTTTTTGTTTCAAGATTATAAACAACAAATTTTAACTTGAGAATAGTTTGCTGTTGAGTTCATTAAAAGTTTCAAGGATAAAATGGAGAGCATCTCTGCAGGCTTCTTCAGCTCGTGCTCAAACTTGCAAATTGATCTGTTACTCTGTGGATATAGTTGCGAGAAATTTTACTTGTGTTTTCTACAAAGACAATTTTTCTTCATTTCAGGCAGCAGGTTTTTGCAGCCTTCACAGAGGAGTTTCTGGCAGCACCTTTTACAGATCAGATATTCCATTTCATCATTCCAGCGCTTGCTGATGTGCAGACCATTTTCACTTATGAACTCTTTCTGAATGCACTATTATTAGCAGAAAGTGGATGTTCAAGAAGAAGTGATCAAGCCCCATGGCTTTTTTACTTTGTGTTAACAGTTGGAGAAACATATTTGGGTGAGAAAGCTAAACAGTCAATGTATTGTATTTTCATATTTGAGTTAATATGTTATGTATTTTCACCATGTGGTTTGTTGCCAAGTAGAAAGGACAGTTTGTGAATAAAAATATTGGAGAGATCTGTTTTATTAGCTATTCTTCCTCTTTTCAGTAAAAAAAAACGCACATAATTTGAGAAGATTTGGCATAATGAGTTTCATCAGGTATTTCTGGTAAAACACACTTTATAGTGCAGTATGATGTGGCTAATGATCTGTTTCAATATATGTGTTACAGGATCCCTTTCAGAGGAAGGTCTTCTTGTGTATTTAAGGGTACTCCAGACTTTTCTCTCTCAGCTGCCTGTGTCTACTGCTGGTACGAATTGTCAAGATGCAAACAGTGATTCTGAAGATGAGGATGAAGAGATCAGTAAAATGACAACTACACCAGTAAGCAGTACAGAATTTCTTTAAATGAATTTGTATTATAGCAGCAGCAAATACAGGCAAAATCATGATCATCAGAAATCTGATATTTTTTTAGATACATGTAGAGGGGAACATGTTTAGTTATTAAGTATTATTGCTTTTTAAAAAGGGGATAGTTGATTATTAAAAAGTCATGAAACATATTTTACTTCGATTTGTTTGCAGGGTGATGGGAGAATATCAGTTCAGTACATAACTGAGGAGTGTCTGAAGAAACTGGATACAAAACAACAAACAAACACTCTACTGAATATGGTCTGGAGAGATTCAGCTAGTGAAGAAGTCTTTACCCTAATGGCATCAATCTGCCACACGCTGATGGTACAGCACCGAATGATGGTGCCAAAAGTCAGGTAAGTATGAAAGTGATGTTGAACTGTAGTATACCTGGCGTTGGTTTTATTAGCTAGACTTGTTTTAAATACCCTGTAGGGATTGTTCTGTGTTTTCTTTTAGACTTACCTGAAATAAGTAAGAATTTCAGAATTTAAATAATAATTCCAGGCAAATAAAAGAGTGGATTCTTTCAGCTTTCTATTTTACTTCTTGTTGATCATGCTTTCTCTGTAGTAATCGTGGAATCTAAAAGTATAACATCTTGATTTGCTTAGTGAGTTGCAAATAGGTTAGTCCTTAATGTGATGACAGAATATTATGGAATACAGGTAGTGCTTGTGAAAATCACCCACAAATAGGGGTTGCAAAAATTCTTGAAAGCAGTTTATCCATCACCTTGCTTAGAGGCACTGTTGTTTCTTTGTAGCAGAATTTTGTCTAGCTTGGTTTTTAAACTTTCAGTGATGTGGATTTGACATCTCTCTAGCTAGTTGAGTGCTGAAACCAGCTTGTTCTCAGGAGGTGTTTAATATGCAGTCAGAATCTCACTTGCTACAAATTAAAACCACTACTAACTGTTGAAAGTCACTGTTGTTTGACTTCAGGTGCTGAAGGACTTCAGCACCTGAGATGGAGATAAAAGATTTGTTCATTTGTACACCATTCTTTTACAAGGACTGAAAATCACTAACGTCGGTAATAATGGGAGAAGATTCTTGACCTTTTTGTTATCAGACTAAGACCCAGAAGTATTAACACTGTTCTGGTGCAAATAGTTTTGAATAAGTATGTAGTTGCTGGTAGTAAAGTAAGTATTTAGAGAATGTTGTAAACATAATCAATTCAAACTGCATTGTAAACAGTGATACAGAAAACTAATTAGGTGCTATCTTAGCTGTGTGGTGTTTATAGCTGTTAGAGGAAGTAAGATGTCAGTGAAACTGTGATTGCTCGATTAGGGTAATTAGTTCTTTGTAGACTAATTGCATTAGAGCAGGATGTGAGACCTGAAGATCATAGCAGCAGTTGAATTAGTATGCTCACTTTATTGTTGCACATAGTACATTGCCTTGGATAGTAATTACTGAGTTTAAACGCATCACTGCTTTGGCTTGAAGTTGCTGGTGAACTCTGTGGAAGAGGGTGTTTAATGAATAAAGAAGTCACACAGAACTTCAGTTGTATGGGTGTGGCATCTATTTCCTCTAAGCAGCCATACTGGGTCTTTGCAGTTATTTGTGGTAAAAGGCTAGTTACACACTGGGTAAATTCAGGAGCAATGAAAGCTCTACTCAACATCTTGTAGCAGAAAGAAATTTACAAATATTAACTTTTGAATAGCTCCAAAATAGTTGAATGCACTCATTTTAGAAAAAAAAAAGAAAAAAAAAGTAGTAGAAATTTGTCAGTGATGGAACCAATGGAATTACTTTTGTGCTCAATACAGATATTTGGTAAATTTAAAGTAGGCATTTAATTACCAGTTCTGACTTCGAAGTCAGTCACAAGTGTTGGATGTGCCAGGCATTATCATGTCAGGAGGTATAAGCCTTTTGTTCTATTATCAGTGGATTTTAGGCCTGGCCTAAGTTGCCAAGCAGCTGTTCTAAAAGTTACTTCTGACTGTTTTTCAAAGGATTTGATGATTACTTTAAAGGTAATATTGCGCTATTTTGGAAGACAGTGAAAATATTCTTTTTTTTCATTAACTTACTAATTTTTTAATTGCCTGGTGATGATTTTTTTGTACTGCCTTAAATGATTTTGTCAAATTTAATGCTAGTCTTTTGAAAGATGAAACTGACTTTTAAATGAATTAATATTCACAGTAAAATATATTTATTTATTTCTGATCAATTATTTCTACATGGTTTTAATGTATTTCATATTATTTAAAATATATCTTAAGAGCTCAAAATGTTCTTAGTTTGTGTTTAGAAGCATATGGGTCAAATGGTTTAAACAATAGTGAAGGTTGTTGGAAAGACTTTGCTTATTTAATAGCATTTACAACTGTGATAGAAAATAATGATAATCAAAAACATAAAGGCTGCAAATCTGCAAAGCAGGATTCCAAATAAAGAAATAATAACTGAACACAGCTTTTCAATAACTGAAAAGAAAATAAGCCTAAGGTTAATGGAGACTCAGGCAGGGAGGAAAAAAATGTCTCTATTGTTTTAATAGTTTTTAGGCTTTTTTCCTTCAGAAAAGAGGAGAAACTCACAGATACATGCTGAATGCTTTTTGTTGACTTTTCAGTGCACCTTTGATTTGATTGATACCGTGTAGTGTTAGGAATATTGCTATTGCTGCATTAAATCACTACTTCTTTGGTTTTGCTGGAAAGACCAACTTGTTTTGTTCACTGAACAGAGCAAGATACCCAAAAATACAATATAGTTTTGACCAGAAGGGACAAACATCTAAGGTTCCTTTCTGATTCTCTAGAAAAGAGTGATGAGATCTAAAAGTGAATTACTGGAAAAACACATTACATTGGAGTAGTTGTTAGGAATTTTGATAATTCTGTATTGATAGTTCTGTAAAGATGCAATAAAACTCAATTAAAGAAAAAGGGTTGCAAGACTCGAAAAACTTAGTGGTAGCTAGTGTTCAGTAAGCCAGATGAGTGATGTAAAAAACAAAAAAATCTTCTTTGTGATAAAATCATTGGGAATTGTGCTTGTTACCAGAGGGGCAGGGCTTTCATCTTTTCACTGTAAAGTTGGTATGTATTATTGAATAGTTATTTTAAAAAAAAGAGAGAACTTGAATCTTGGAGTGTAGGTCTTATTTTAAAGAGATATATAGGACTTCTTTTCACCAAAACTGTACTTTAAATAACTAGTAAATTCTGTTTCTGCAAAATGCTTAGACGCCTATTTTAATACTACAGAGTGTAGGTCACCACTACGTTTTTGACATTACATGGTAAAGGACACGCTGTTTGTACTGGGACTTCAGTCACCATCAGCCATCTGATCAGTGTCCCAGAGTGATTGCTGATCTTGGTTTAACAGTTTCATAGTGAGTGCACATTACTCATATTTAATTAACAAATATTGCTAATCTTAACCTGTGGTTGAATGTAGTTTTAAAGTGTGCAGAAGGTACTGGGCTTTACACCAGACTGTTTCAGTGATTCTACACTGTTGTGTTTCTCTTAAAACCAGAAACATCATGTAGGAAGTTTTTATTTATTTTTTGAGCTTTGCTTTACATTCTTGGTCCGGGCCAAAGAGAGGAAGAAACAAAAAGCAGCCTGAAAAGCACTTTAGTTCATTTAAGGATGGCTTTGCATGCTGTCTCCTACCTGTAACACCTTGCAGTTTTGAAGTGTCAAAATCTGCTGCCCTGGCAGCAGTGACCTTTCACAGACTGTATGAGCTTGTCTCATTCTAGTGTATTCTCTTCATTAACTTAAATGGTCTCAGTGGGAAGCTGGGCCCAATTTATGACCTGGACTGAAAATCTTGCCTTTAACTAATTAACTTGTAGTGGTGCCTCAGCTAAATTAAGCTTAATGGGTCATTTAATCTGTCCCATTGCGCAGGAGGAATTTGACACTTTTTTTAAACCAGAGGTGCCCAAAATACTCTTCTGGCAAGTATATATAAATCATACGGCCTTCATGGACCGTTAGATACCTAGAGAGAGAAACAAGATTCTAAATAAACTATCATTATGTACTTACTTTTGGGAGCAGGTAATTTAATTAGATATGATTAAAATAGATACTTCAGAGAAATCATGAGTGTGAATCTAGCTATCATAGCCTATGGCTGAGACAGACACTGTGTGTTTTTCCACTTGAATGGAGCATTCCACCTTTCTGGTAACAGGAACATGGTTCTTCTCCCAAACTACAGTGCTTCATCTGAATATTGAACTTTACAGAAAATCTGTGAATTAATCCCAGTATATAAACCCATGTATAACAGTCTTGTGATAAAGAAGTTGGTGGTGTGCAGTGAGATTTTAAAGAAAATGAGAACCACAGGATAGGAGGGTTGGAAACCTGGGGTTTAAATTTCATCAACCTCATTTACTTTTAGAGTAGTAACGAATACTGAAAATTAAACCCCTAAATTAGATTATTAAAAAATGACATTATTGAACGTAATGTCTAATCCTTTTGATTTCTAGTGTCTATTTGGTGTATTTTCTTTAAAGGAAGAAGTGATCAAGCTTTACAATAACTGATCTCTAAACTTTGTGGATTGGTAATGCTTTGTCTTCAGGGTATATAAGCTGTCTCTGTAATGTTCTGCAGCTTAGAGGAAGAGTTCTCTTGCTCTGTCTTATTTTAATGTAGTTCTGTCTAGAAATGCTGGTTTTCAGCAGAAGCACATCTTTGCCAAAGACCAGGAATCACAGAACAATAGAATGAGGTAGATATGTACCTATTAGCAATTTTTTAATTTACTTTTTAAAATTTTAACTATTTTTTTTCTTTGGCTTTTCGTGTGTGTATTTTTTTTTTTCAGTGTGAAGCTAAAAGTTTAAAAACAAAATTTAGTGTAGCTAATTTCTTAAACTGTTGCAGAGATAAAGTTTTTCAGGGCAGTTCTTGCATTATGAGTTTGTCGATATTTTTTGTTGGTTTATTTTGTTTTGTTATAATTGTTGCTTTAGAATTGATGAAACTGATTCATATTTTATAGATACTTCAGACTGACAAAATAGGCTGTACGATAGCATTTTCTACCAAATTTGTAATTTTGTATTTAATCAGATTTTCAGGGAAGGGAAATGTGAAAGTTGAATGTATTCAGCATTTTTGGAATTGGGCCATGAAATATAGCAGTTGCTGAAATGGACTGCCTGAATCGTGGATATGGAATAAAAATGGCTAAAACTTAGACAGGGGTTATTATTATAAGCTCTTACGGTTTGTCCTTTTCTTCCCTTCATTATGGCTAAATATTGCTAGAATGAAAAAATGAATTACATTATGATAGGTTCAGTGTCCATAATATTTGTTCATTTCTGCTAAAACTATTACATAATTTCCAGGGATGATAGTAAAATTAACAAGTTTTCACTCGGAAGCCCTGTGAGACCTAAAGGCGCTGTGCCAAATTACTTTTCTTTTCAAATATGAGACTGAAAACTGAAGGTCACTAAGGAAATTTTTCATTTCAGAAAGCAAGACATCTAAGCTATCATTCAGGTATTTAAACATTAAAATACAAATCCTTATTCTAAATTAGGTGGATATAATAAGCCCTTTCTCAGGTGATAATGTATAATTTCCACCCAAATGTCAAAATAATGTGACTTTAGAAGAAGTAAAATTCCCACATATCAAATTCAGGTTGATTTAAAAAGAAAATTCCACTTACCTAAAGCAGAACATAATTTTACAATAAAACTTACCTTAAACTGGCATTAGCTATCATTGCTTTAAATTTGACTCAAACTTTGAAATTATCACCAACATGCAGCTTGTTTGGAATATGTGAAGCTCTCAAGTCCTCTAAAAGATATCATCTATGTACTCAAATTCAAAGTCTTTTAAGTAAATGGATATTTCAGCAAAAACACACTGCAAAACAGAGATTGCTTATGTTTCATTTACACTTTTCCTGCATACCCCCGTTCTATTTCTAGAACTCCCTGTACGTGTGAAACTCGATCCTTTCTGTTACGTGAAGAGTTCTGCCCTTTCTCATGCTACTCTATCCTCCCACAGTCCTTTGTCACTGGATTTTGGTGAGTGCAGGTGAATTCAGAGGCTGAAGAAGAGGCTAACAGTGTGGGTGCATGAGAGGCTGTACTTCATGGAAGGCAGAAAAGAGCCTACAGGACTTTAGCAGCCAGTAAGCAGGGACCCAGACACAGTATTTGTGAGTGTGTAGGTTTCCATGTGTTCTTTTTTTTCTGGTTTGGTTTGGTTTAATTTTGATGTCTTTTAATGGATTGCTTCTTAAACCATTCTCAAATGTTTTTAAGTATTTACTGATTGTAATTTTTTTTTTTCATTTTCTTCCTTAATGAAATGTGTGCTTCCTTTCCTTTGCCATCTGGCAAATTTTAATGTATCCATATGGTCTGTAATAAATACTGTTTTTTCAGGCAGCAGCTAGTCTACCCTCCCTGTTCCTGTTTCCCAGCCTCCTACATCTTGTATGCATGGTCACAGGGAGGCTATTGACCTCTGAGAGGAGATGTGGACCTGAGCATCTGTTTTACCTTATTTATCCTTAGAGTAATTAAGAGACCCAGGAAAGTAGCTTTTGGGAAAACTTAGTGAATATAGTTCTTCAGTATCAAAAATATGAAATGACAGTTTAGTCAAATCCTGTTTTGTTTCTAGAACACACATATGGTTTCATATGATGTTTGTTATCTATGTTGCTTCTTTCAGGGAGGAAAAATAGGCTGGGGGAGACTTGTTAATCCCGGGAAACCTTTTATTTGTCAATCCTATAGATAACTGACATGTGAAAATAGGCATTTATTTTCACAGGCGTATATAAACCATTTTTTGTCTATGGATGGATTAGTGTATGTGTATAGGAAGCTACCCTGATGGGCATTGTTCCATTGATGCTCCTATTTTTCTATCTGTTATGCAGAATGTATCAGTAAAATTGATGTGTAATTTCAAATTAGTAGTTGCTTCTAGCATAAATTCATTTTGACAAAAATGTCTACATTTGTTAATGGTGGAAGAAACACAGAAGTGGCTGGTGGTACCTGGTTGCTGTGGTTTTTCTATAGTAGAATTTACAAAATTCCCATGTCAGTAACTTGGAGTATACGTTGTTTTTATTCATGTGCATTTAGATCTGTGAAATACAGAACTCTTGGGGTTATATTACATGCTTTGTTGCAGAGTTAATGAAAATGCTACGCTTTAGACCTAAGGATTTATATACTTGTGTTTCAGCTTTTAGGGCTCTCACCAGAGTTTAATAGAATAGAACCTTCATCTTAGAGGGAGAAAAATTTTGTTAATGTTTGAGAAATCCTTAACAGGAGAATTCTTATGGAAGTGTTATGGTTTGCGAATGCAGAACTTTGGAAAACACAATTTATTTGAACTTCTCTTTGCAGGCTTCTTTATAGTTTAGCCTTTAATGCCAGATTCCTGAGGCATCTTTGGTATTTGATATCTTCCATGACTACACGAATGATTACAGGGTATGTATGATACCATTTCTGAAAGTCTTTGTTAAAATAATGGATGTCTAATGAGGAGAGAATGAGACAGTTAGTGGTATGACAGTGTTTATGGAAGATGATTAAAACCAGAACTCCAATGGTTACCTCCTTCCTATGATTTCATAAAACCCAGCAAACTATTGGCAGTTGGATAGTAAATAAATAAAATCTGTATTTAAAATGAGGTGGATGTTCTGCAGTTTTTTGAGTGCTTCCTAGCATCAGTAAACACCAAAATCTTCAAATACTTCATCCCAAGTATTTGAGTTTTATCTCTTAGACTTTGACTAATGCAGAAATTGATGGTAGAAGAAACATGTTTCCAGAAACTGAGACATTGGACCTACAGATTTGTGCAGTGTTGAAGTGCAGATTAGTTAACTCTCTCTGCTTCATGCCTTTATTGTAAACCAGAAAGTATCTGCAGTCTGTAATAGTTAATGCCACAGTTTATATCCTCAAGACACTGAGATGCTGTGGTGATAAGAATTTACAAAGAGTAACTTTATTTTGCAAGGATGGGAAATACCTGAGAGTCTCATCCTTATTTTCCTGTAGGACCTATTGCTAAATACTTGAAAGCTGAAGTTAATTCTTCTGAGAGTACTAGTCACCGGTAATTCTCCTTTTTGTATTTTAAGGTCTATGGTGCCACTTCTTCAAGTGATTTCAAGAGGCTCTCCAATGTCTTTAGAAGACTCTAGTCGAATTATCCCTCTCTTCTACCTTTTTAGTTCTTTGTTTAGTCATTCACTAATTTCTATTCATGATAATGAATTTTTTGGTGATCCAATAGAAGGTGAGTTTCAAGCATATTAAATAGGGGTGGTTCTGTGTAAGGCTGTGGAGTTGCCTGGGCAATGATTTGCTAACATACATGGTGAAGGCTCTTCTGGCCTGACTTGCTGATAGTCCCCTGGGCACTCAGCTTTCAGCAGGCTCTTTCATGGTGATTGCATTTAGAAAGAAGACTAAAAAATGATGGCCTGCACTTTGGGAACGCTATCTTTACTGAGTTTGATGTGGAAGTTCTTAATCATGATAATTTTTAATCAATCAGTGAAGAAGGTGAAGTTGTTCTGGGCTCAACATGCAGTCTAATGTGAAAATGTAAAGTAGCATAAATCACAAAAGAGAATATTGTAATTAAAATCATTGTGATTTCAAACAATTACAAAATCTGATTGCCTTTATAAATGTATACTCATTTTCTTTTTGGGTGGTATTTGTTTTCCCTACCTTTAGATTTTGTGTGTGAATATTAAAGCTCCAATTAAATAGTTGTTCTTTTTTTAGTAACAAAATGATTTAGAAAAGTCATTTAAGGAAACATGCTTTATGTAGTTGTAGGTCAAAGACAATCATCAATGATGCCTTTTACACTAGAAGAGCTTGTAATATTATCACGCTGCCTTCGAGATGCATGCTTAGGAATCATAAAGTTGGCTTACCCAGAAACAAAACCAGAGATTCGGGAAGAATATATTGCAGCATTTAGAAGTGTTGGAGTAACAAAAAATACAGAAATGCAGCAGTGTATACAGACGGAACAAAAAAGGTGGATTCAGTTGTTTAAGGTAAAGTGTATTAATTTCACCACGTATTTCTTCAGCAGAAGCCAGAAATTTTTATTTAAATGAGGTTTGTGGGATTTTTCCCTGTCAGTTACTCTTGGAATAATTGGAATATAGATTTCGGAAGGTTGCTTTTGGGTGTTTGCTAAAATTGGCATAGTTAAATCCTGATAACAGAATTTTCTGCTTTTTAGTTTAATTTTCTTGCTTACCATGTTTATAGAAGAAGTTACAGTACAGAATCTAGGTTTTAAGTTGGACTCCCATTTAGTGAAGTGCTTAAGCATGTGATTTTAATTTAATGTAGGTGTGAAAATCTAACTGGTTTATATGTTTACTCAAGTATTCCTTCATTAGAGGCCTCACTAAATTGTTACCACGGTGTGTTGGTTTTTTTTTTTTTTGTGTTCTACTAAACTGTATTGCTCCTACTGCTTTTGGATTTGCTAGAATGCTAACAGGATGGTGAATCTGGCTTAGCAGATGTAAATTTATTGTGTACTCTGCGTAGATATCTACCAATATATTTCTGTCAGTTTTATTCATGGTGTCCTACCTAAGGCATGAGTTAAGAGAAGCTGAAAACATTGACAGGAAAAAACCTGATATAACTGTTGTTCAAAAAAAGAGGAGTGCTTGACTTGTCATGAAAATTCTGCAGCAAACATATCTAGTCAGCTAAAATCGCTCATTAAAGAAGTAGAAGCAGAAGAAATGCATTTTCCAAATTGAATGGTAGATTTACAGTCTGTTTAATACTGGCGACCTCTCACACACTAATGTTCAGTTCGAGTCATCAGCTGTCCCTTCAGGTCTTTTTATCACTGCTTTTGTCAAGCTATCTATTTAATTGAAAGAAGTTAATTGAATGAAAATGATCAACTAAGCTTGTATTAATATTGCTAATGGAACTTTCTTCTTGGCCATGTTTGGAGAAAGATGTCATGCTAGACTTTAGGAAAGGCCCATTAAGGCTTGCACTTAACCTGATGGGCTAATTAAGGAATGCTTATTCATTCTACAAGTCTAAGATAGCCTCTATCCAGCCTATTCTGCCTGATTTTACAACACATTTCACTTATGAGCATAAGCATTAATATCAGTGAGAGTAACTGATAATGTTTTGATTGCGTTGAATACAGTCCTAATGCACCACTGAATCTGTAATTTGCATGGATTGATCTGATACATGTTTGCACAATTTAATTTAATTACTTGTCTTGAAATTGCCAAATAAACTCTTGATTTAAAGGTCACAAGTGAAAACCCTAGTATTTGTAGTTTTCCAAGAAGGACAGCATGATAGGTGTATTTTTATGTATGCATTTTGTATAATTCCATTTTCTTTATCTCCTCTTTAGTTTGTCATATTTAATCTTTCTGTAAACTGTTTACATTTCAGGTAGATTTGATCATGTTTAGAAAGGTGTAAAATCCTGAGTTACTCTGCTGCACTTTGGCAGTCAGAAATTAAACTCATATGCAACTCGGTGTACTGTTACTATATTCAGGAGCCAGTATTGTCTTCCATTAACTGAGTTACAAGTGTAAAATCTTGAGGATGTCTTGAAGACTGTAAATTTACCCCAAAAAAGTACCTAATAACAAAACTTAACTTGTTTATTTCTTTAGAAATGTTTTTTAAAGATAAAACTTCAACATATCTGAAGTTTATCTCATTAAGAATACTGTTAAACACAGCATTAAGTCTTTCCTAAGGGCAGCTTCAGAATAATGTTTTGCCACTAAACAGGCAGAATATGTTCTTCCAAACCATTAAAACAAAAATCAAGTAGTTAATTGCAAATTTAAGTGGAAAGTACTATTATTTCTTTTACGCTGTCAGATACAGGAGATAGAAATCTTTACGAGGTGCTTGCAGAGAGAAAGGCACAATCCTTTCCTGCCATCTATGCTTTTAATATTTTTTTTCCTTTCTATTTCTTACACCTATTTTCCATATTTTCTGTGTTCAGATTTCCTGAGTTCAGATTGCTAGTGTTTTCAGTACCCATTCATTATGTAGAAGGAACTCCTACCTCATCTAATTTGATTCAATTTCCTTTAAGGATTCTTTGACTACTTGTAAAATACTTTATTAGCATGGCCTTCACATGGATAATTTTTTTTTTTTAACCTTTAAAAAAAATCTTACTCTTATGTGTAGTGGTAATGGAACTGCAGTTTCTTAGTGACTTATCTAACCTGCACTGAATTTTATAAGGGCAAGGTGATGAAAATTCCTGTGTAATCAGACAGTTCCCTTAATAGCATTCTTTGTTCTGTCTTTATTCAAGACCTTACTTTACAAAGTAGATCTTAAAAGGTCTTTTGTGTGGTATCTAGACACAGAATTCCTTAGAAGGCCCATTAAACTCTTTGTTACTCTTGACACCTGCCCATTAGCAAGATTACTTCAGAAAAGCTTTGTCTGTGTTTTTTTCCCTACTAATTTTACAAGTGCTGTAGCTCTAAGTTGCAAAACAGATGGCTGTTCATTGTAGCAGTGATAACGTCTTCTGAGGCTGGTAATTTAATACTCTATTGATTCCACCTAATTCTGTTTTATGTAGTGTTGGGTTAAAAGTTGGTTCTGATTTGGAGAGAAGGATTCCTGGATTGGAAGAAATGTACAAGAAAAATATTAAAATTACAGACACACTACTGACCATGGCAACTGTTCTCATCCTCCCAGTTTTATTGGAAGGATAAGAATAACGGGTTCTCTCTTCAGTAATTTTCTGACTGTAGTCATAATAATGATAAAATTACCATTCAAATTTTTAAAGTTAAATACGAGTATCAATTTAATACATTACTGGAAGATATTTTTTGAAAGTTTTTGCTTGTAGGGCTTCATTCACAGTGCTAGATGTATACCGAATGTATCTGTTTCTGACACCTAGGTCATCACAAACTTAGTGAAAATGTTGAAATCTAGAGACACAAGGAGAAATTTCTGCCCACCAAATCACTGGCTTTCAGAACAAGAAAATATTAAAGCAGATAAGGTAGGAGTCATATCTTTTTTCCATGTAGCCTTACAGGTGTCAAAATTTCAGTGGTAATGTGTTTGATTCCTGACAGTCTCAGTGATGTTGCACATATTTAGTGTGGTTTAAAAGCTGAAGTAATGCTGCTTTTCTCTAACGTAGAAATGTTGCATCTGTTATGAGATACCTGTTAAATCGCATTTCCCATCCGTTAAGCAGAACTTTCTCTGCAATGCAATAGTCATCTGGCTTTATAACAGAGGAGAGTTGAATATCTGGTAACTTAGAATTGGATGTTCTCGTTATTTTAAGTACTTCAAATAATAAAAATGCTAAAGAAAGTAATTGCTCTGTGGTGGGGAAAACCTGCTCAAAGATGTCTTCCAAAAGAAAATAAAATTCAGTAGCGTTTTCTCTACTAATCTCATCTAGATTTTTTTTTCCTAAGAGCTTTTGAAAAACATGACATTGAGCTTAAAAATCATGTATGTGTTTGCAGAAGAAAACGCTGATATGTGTGTGCAATTACATCCTTTGAATGATTGAAAACTTGGATCTCGAGTACGTGGTTACAGCTCAAATAGACTTTACCCTGTGCTGTTAGATGTCTTAGCAGTTGGAAGTTTTTCATGGAGTAGCTACCAGTGAACTGTTTACTTTCGATGACAGCACATTTACTTGGCTTACATTCAGGATTCCTGTTTCTCTATATGACATTTTTTTATCATAATTATGAAATCATGCCTAGACATCTTGGAAAAAAGAACAGTAGTTGTAAAATGTGATGCTGACCTCAGTAAGAAGTGAACAATTTACTTGACATCTCAAAATTCAAACTCAGCTTCTTTAGTATCCAAAATACCAGAATTTAACTTAACATCACATGGAATTTTTAAATGACAGATGGGCTACATAGTAAATTGTGAATTTTACAGCTCAGCTTTAAGGAACAAGCATAAGGAAGAGTTTAGACATAGCTTTGGATGTGAGAAGTTAATGTATTTACTATGTAATAGTAAACTGTAATAGGAAATTAGATAATCATAGGTTGAGCTCTGAAATACTGTTAATTTATTAGGTTACGCAGCTATATGTGCCATCTGCCAGACATGTCTGGAGAGTCAGAAGAATGGGAAGGATAGGACCATTGCAGTCTACTTTGGATGGTAAGATGCTGACTAGACAATCTTTGCTGTATCAAGTCAAAATAACAGCTTACTCTATAGAAAAAATGTGGTTTATTTTGCATGAAAAAATCTAACCAATAGCAAGACAATCTTTCATAATTTTGTTTCGGACATTTAAAAAACCTGGTGTCTTTGTGTACAAATGCCTGTGTATATCTTTGGGATGTTTAATATAAAACATCTTTCTCCCTAGCTTCTGCTGGTGTTGATGAGGGGAGATGGCGAGGTGGACAAATAGCATGTGTTAGAAATATAGAGATAGGTGTATAAAAGGCAGTTGCATAAGAAACAAAACGTTAAAAGTTGCAATGTAAGTATTGAGGTTTTGATTTTACTGTTTACTATAAAGAGACTTCTTTATTACACATTAAACAAGCTTTGAATATCATGATAACTGAATTACTGTTTACAAATATTGCCTCTAATAAGATAAGAGAGAAACTTAGCCCTTTGAATTTTTCAACATATCTGTACCTTATGGAGCTTCTAGAGAAAGATGAGAGAATTGGACCAACTTAGCACTCAGAGTAAGTTTACACTACTTCACATGTGGCAATGTGCTTTCTCCTGTAGACAGTCTGTTTCTTTCAGCTTTATATACTTTAGCATAACTAGGCTAGAATTCTGCCTTGCTATGCTCAGGTAAAAAAATAATTATATCACTAGTACTTGTGAAGATTTAATAATGAATGAAAAATGAGGCCTTTAGGCAGGAGAGTGATTCATCTACCAGAGTCCATACTCTTTCAAGGTGATGTAATCTGCTTGAGTACCTTAGCCAGATTTAGTAGATATATGATTCTATCATTTGAAGAGAAGGCTTCGAGGAGACCTTATAGTAGCCTTCCAGTATCTGAAGGGGGCCTACAGGAAGGCTGTGGAGGGACTATTGACAAGGTCTTGCAATGACAGGACAAGGGGCAATGGGTTTGAACTGCCAGAGGGGAGATTTAGTCTGGATGTTAGGAGGAAGTTCTTTACAGTGGGGGTGGTGAGACACTGGCACAGGTTGCCCAGGGTGATTGTGGCTGCTCCCTCCCTGGAGGTGTTCAAGGCCAGGTTGGATGAGGTCTTGAGTGACCTGTACTAGTGGGAGGTGTCCCTGCCTCTGGCAGGGGGTTGAAACTAGATGATCCTTGAGGTCCCTTCCAACCATAGCATTCTATGATTCTATTTAAAGAAGACTGTACCCATTGAATACTGCTATAGAGTTATACAGAATTACAGGCTTTGTCCAAGGTTGAAACCTAAGGAATTCTTATAATTATGTTTTTTTTATTTGAATAGCTATAATGGTATAAGTTTCCTTTGGTTACCTTGTTCATATAGTTGTGAGATAACAACTAGTTGGTCCAGTGGTCAGAATTTTGAATTGAGTATTATTTCAGTTTAGGTTCTGTCTCTGGAAATAGGCTATTCAAGATGATTGATAATATGGCATCTTAAAAGCAGCTGTTTTAGCAAAGATTGCCAGGCTTCAAGAGGCCTGTATCCTGAGTACCTTACAGACTGTTTGTTAGTAATGCCCACATCTTCCATTGACCACCATGACTCTTGACAGCCATACTATCGTGATGTTCTCCACTGTCAGGCCTGTTCTGCCTTTATTACTTCGGGAGTCTCCCTCATGTTATGAGTCTGCTAGGCTCTTTCCACTCATATGTGCAGTATCTTGAGTTCTTTCCCTTATTTTTGTTCCCATAGTGGGGCCAATCCCTTCTGTTTCATTAATTACCTTGGTCTGGGGCAGTTGATGGATAAAGAAACGCATGTCCTGTGTTTGGTGCCAAGCAGCAGCAGGCCCTTGTTTGCTGGCTTGCTGTCAAGCAAGCTGACATGCTGAACAGAGTAGATAACTGAGCTCTCCTTGCTGCTTTTGTGATTGGGT
The DNA here is from genome assembly GCA_013396675.1 of Eubucco bourcierii. NCBI lineage: Eukaryota > Metazoa > Chordata > Aves > Piciformes > Ramphastidae > Eubucco > Eubucco bourcierii. Next base: position 1,287,395 of record VWZE01010704.1, read on the forward strand.
CACTAAAGGAATTTATCTTCTTTGCCCAGCTAAAAATGTTCACGAAATAGTATTTTTTAATCTCTTACTCTCTGTCAAAACTTAGATTCAGCTGTTAAGCTCAAAAGGTGTGTTGGAGGCAAGATGTTGAGTAAAGATAACACAGTGTATTGATAAGAACTTTATATTCATTTGAAATCAGGCTAAAAAAATGCAGCCAACATATGTGGGAACAAGCAGGTAACAGTGTGCACATGACTTGTTTAGTCCCTCTTGACTCCATATGGGTTTGAGCCAATTAGCATTAAAGTACTGCTGAATCACATATGGTTGTGTTTATTTGTGCTTTTTCATTTACTTAAATGGCAGACTCCCGAGTTCTAAATGCCCTCTGTATTGATGACTCCATCCCATATTTCTCTTTAAAGAAAGAAGCTGTGATGGAGAAATGCAGATAAAATTGACTAATTGGCTGGAATAATTGAACTGTCGAAGTCATGTAGTAGTTTACCTTTGCTGTACATGCACTTTTTATTTAAAATGCTTTTAACCGTTAGCTTAATAGGCTGCATACATTGACTTTAATTAAAAATGTTTGCTAAGTAAACCAAAGGTAATCGCAGTTAAGCATTTTATCAGAAATTCCAAGGGCTTGCAGCATTGAAACCTGCCCCAAATGAATATACATCAAGTATGTGATGTTTTGGGCTATGTCGTGTTAAATTGATGCTTAAAATATCCCTACTTAAAGTGCTTTGAGGAGTGAAAAAAACCAACCAAATGAAAAAGAAACAGTGGTGTCCACTTGCAGAAGGGCAGTGAGATGCTAATCACCACTGATAGGAGCTAAAGGGAAAACCTGAAACTTATCATCAAAACCTTCCAGCATGGGCAGTAATATTTATGTCAGACTTGTAATACAGTCTAGACTCCAGAGTATTTTTTTCAGTAATGTGGTTATTAAAGATGAAAATGGAATAACTAAGGAGCTGTGGGTCTTGTTTCCTTTGGACCTGTAACTGCATTGTCTAGTCAGGTGTCATTAAAACTCTGGATTTAATTAATTTACAGTCAGGTGTGTTCTCAGGAGCTGAGTTTCCTGCCATGAAGCTAGCCCAGGATCATCACTTCTGTGCATCACCCAAAGTTGAGTTGCTTCCTAAAAGCAAGCTTCCGTGCTGTGTGGGTCTAAGAAGGTTCAAAGGAGTTGCATGATAGCTTGGGAATCACATGCTATTGCTATGGCTTCTAGAATTATTTTCTATTCTTTTTTTCTTAAGCACATTGTTCAATTTCTTTATTTTCTTTCTAGTATTCCTGCAGCAACTAGGATTTAACACAATTACTGTGAACTTTCTGTTCAGAGATAATACTCATTGAAAGAAACGTTATCATTCTGTTGGTTTAATTAGATTTGGTTTAATTTCTAGTTTTTATGCCTAAAATGATTTGACTCAAAGTAGGTGATGTAGTTGGAAGCACAACATATTTCAACTGTTTTGATCATCAGGATGGGAATATTGAGTATTCCTGCGATTAAAATTCTAATTGCAGCTTCTTAATTGTCTTCTGTCATGTATTCTTTCTTAATTGAAAAATGAAAAATGTAAATAATAACTAAATAACTTTTAACCTTCTGAATAGAATAGAAAAAATACAGGAGTACTTACTTTTGTACACATTTTCAGTTTGTTTTTACTACTTGTATTTCAGTTAGAAACTAGTGCTTAAAGAAAGATAAAGATTTTGCGTGATTTTGTGTGACTGTTTACTAAGTAAATTATTTTACCGTATGTATTTTCATGCAGAGCAAATTTAGAGTTACTGATACAAAGTGAATGTGTTTCTAAAATGTTATTTCCAATTTTTAAAGTTATTCTTTCTATTTTAAGTGGGTTTGGAACCAGCACCTCTTTCTGTGTCTGAAGAAAGACAACTTGCAATTCTGACAGAGCTACCTTTTGTAGTTCCTTTTGAAGAAAGAGTAAAGGTACCTAATTTCTAATATGCAGTTGCATTTTTCAGCTTGTTGTTTTCTTCTACTCTTGTAGCAACTGAATAGTTGAAGTTAATTACTTTTCTTTTACTAGTCATATTACCCTTTACAATAATTGTATTAAATTTAGACATGTATTCTAAGACATGAGAGCAGTTTTAGTTTATAATACACTGCAGTCCTGATTCAGTGATGGATCTACATAATTGCACCCTCTTGTGGTAAGCAGAGCACTAACTAGTTGTGTATCTGTAATAAACACATTACAAAGTCAAGACCCTGGAGACTTACGTGGAGTGGGTGGATTTACTCAGAATGAGATGAAGGGTGTCTATTTTGGGAAATTAATGGCCAGAGATTAAATTTCTCCATTCATAGCTGAAGTAGCTGAACATTATTAATGTACTGTAAAGCTTGCAAGGTTCTTGTGCTACTGGATTTGCTTTTGAATATTTTCTAGATTTTTTTTTAATGTGTTCTGTTGCCAAATTAATGTCCATCATATATATGTTTTTAAAGCTGTTATTCTCTCTATTTTTTTTCTGAACTAATTTTTTTTGTCAGCAGTACCAATTACTGAAAATCTGCTCCCTGAATTGTCTTGGAAACACTAGGTTGCAGGACATCATGAAGGGAATGAGAAATAGTTCCATAGGGAAAGTAAATCAGTATTTATTTAAAAAAATAGTAACAGTGTTGGTAGAAAAGGAGTGGGTTTTTTTCAGGCTTCTGTGAAACAGTTGTTTCAACAAATCATCTCTCTTTTAAGCATCCCTGGAGACTCTGTGCTAGTCTTCTTAGTTAAGAAGGCAGTCTGTAGTATTTTGGGGAGATTGCATGTCTTGGAAAATGTACTAGACTGTTTATTGAATATGGGAAAGATGCAAGAGAAGATGTGGGAAACAGACACTGCCTGGATTGAGGGTACGTTGAACACTCGTATGTAAGGCTACCCCCTCCCATGGTATGTCTTGGCATAGAAATGTAGCTAGCTGCAGTCACTCTTCAGGTGAGCTGTAACAGGTTCCTGTTGAGAAGGGACAACGTGAAGTTCAGTTTGTACTTCAGCTGTCATTCTTTTTTCAGATTAATTGTTTAATGTGACAGTGCTATCCACTGTTTTGCTTTGAATTATTGGCTTACAGCACTTGAGAGAATTGATATCTAATTTCTTGTTAGTGGAATGTTCCTAAGCATTACAAAAAACCATACAATTACCGTTAGTGAGGATAGCTCCTATGTGGATAGAATACTCGCATGAGTTTTCTTTCCCCTTCTTTTTTTGAATACTTTACATTCAATAGTGAAGAGTTAGGGAGAGAAAACTGGGATCACTAACATAGTGTCTGTAGGTGTACCTCTTTGTGTAGAAAGAACCGAAGATGGTATCTTAGCATTGGAGATGTTTTTGTACATCTCTCTCTTCTCCTTCCCTTCTCTTGGATGTCGTTGTATTATATTTCTCACCTGAGTAAAGGAGAGGACAAATCCCTTGAAAGTAGAGTGCCCAGAAGCAACTCAAATGAACAGCAATAGTAGTGAATAACCATCTCTTAGTGAATATTTAGAGCTGCACAATGACATGATTTATCTTTCCACTCATTTGAACAGATTTTTCAAAGACTGATCTATGCTGATAAACAAGAAGTTCAAGGAGATGGGCCATTTTTGGATGGAATTAATGTCACTATCAGAAGAAATTATATTTATGAAGATGCTTATGATAAACTTTCTCCTGAAAATGGTAGGTTTACAGTAAAGTTATTATCTTGTTTATAACATTTAACCATTCTTACCATCTATTTGGATATTTCCTTACTTGAAAGGGATGTTGAAAGTGCTGTGAGGTGCGAACATTCTTAAAAATGTCCTCATTTTTACCTACAGTAATTCTCATCCACATTTTTTCTGGTTATTGCAGTCTCATTAAAACCGCTTTAGTTCAAACCTAGTCTTATGGGACTCTTCTTCCCATTTACTTATCCAAATAACTCTACTTTGTATATAGTTCATTAGACGTTATTTCCTTTGGTAATCTGTGTCAACAATATCAAGAATGCAGAGTTTGCTAGGTACGGTATGGCTGTTAGAGACTGAAGTGCGTGGTGTAACATCCCTGCAAGTGGAAAGTTAAGCCAGTTTGATGAGGTGCAGTGGTGACATGTAGCAGCAAGGGAGATTTTTACTGGTCGTATGTGTAAAATACATTTGACAGTGAGACTTGTTAAGCACTGTAATGGGCTGTCCCAAGGGGCTGTGAAGTCACCAGCGTTGAAGGACTTAGACCAAGACTCTGAGAATCCTGATCTATCTTGAAAACTGGCCTTGCATTCAGTGTGGGTATTTTGAACTATATGAAGTCTCTTCCAGCATGATCTGTTTTGTGATTCTGTCTAGCCTTCTGTTCAGCAAAAGGAGCTCTTGTATCGATAGAAAATTTATCTGCATTTAATTTATCTGTATATAGTTGCAGCTAATGTTTTTAGCCTTTCCTTAAGAAAAAAAATTCATAGAACAGTGACAAAAGAGAACCAAATAAGCTTGTAGCAAGGGATTTGGAAGTAGAGTAGTCTCCAGATGAAGATTTCTGTCTTGTTTACAGGTACAGAGAGGCCATAGTGGTAGTTGGCCATTGAAGTTTGAAAATCTTGTGTATTACACACTACATATATATGCACCCATATACGTACACACATATAGAGAGAGTATTATCTAGTACTGCATTAGTGCAGCACAGTGCTGTTTAGAACTGGTAAAGACTAAATTAGAAGATTGATCTGTCCTCTCTTTTAAAAAGATGAGACAGTGTAATTTTTTTACATTTTTTGTTTTTAATGTTGTTTTCAGAGTAGGTCACATGAGCTCCATGCAGGAAAGCAGAAAAGAAAGAATTCCTGAAAACTGCAGAAGATGCAGTTTCAAGACTGTAGACTGAACTGATTAAAATCGATCTAGGAGATTGAACAGGTGGTAGATGATGAGGTCCTAGAATTGATCAGAAGAGAGTGAAGAACACTGATTTGGAAGAGGCATCTGTTTTCTCTACTGGCCCTAAAATGAGAGCTGTCCAAAGTTACTTTCTGCAGTACCGTAACTGAGGTCATTAAGAAAACAATCTTGGAATAGCAGAAATGTACTAAGTTGGTTCTTATGGATCTGTGGTTTTTTTAAGTACTTAACTAATGTGTAAACATTTTTTTTTTTTTTTTAACTCTGTGACTGCAGTTTCCAAAATATTGTGTAATAGCCTCCAGTGGACTCCAGTAACAGTTGAGTTAGATTATAACTGTGTGAGTTACAAAACTGAACTCCTCTTTTCAGAGGTTGCACAAACCTGGGTTTCGTCTTATGTTTTCACATGTGGAATTTATTGCAGAACCATTTGTCCCAAATTCAAACTAGCAGTAGATTTTTATTACTTACTCATTCATTTTTTTCAAATAAAGTGATTGTAGATTTGTTTGTATGTGGTTTTATCCAAACAAAATTCAAGCAGATAGCTGCATTTGAGTTTTTCTGTCTCTCTCCAGAACCTGACCTAAAAAAGCGCATTCGTGTTCACTTGCTTAATGCACATGGTCTTGATGAAGCTGGTATTGATGGTGGTGGAATTTTCAGAGAATTTCTGAATGAACTACTTAAATCAGGATTTAACCCTAACCAGGGATTTTTTAAGACCACCAATGAGGGACTTCTTTACCCTAACCCTGCTGCACAGATGCTTGTTGGAGACTCCTATGCCCGACATTACTACTTTCTTGGAAGAATGCTTGGAAAGGTAAAACCAATGTTGCATGACGCAAAATTACAGCAGTACAAAAACTATTCAGTAGGTTTTCTTTTCTTTTTTTTTCTTTTTAGATAAGAAAAAGTTAATTTTCTTGAGTTGAAGTACAACTTTCAGATGTTGGATCTGAACATTATTTCTACGTATCACTCAAATTTCTGATTCATTTTAGTAAGCATCATACTTCAGAAGCACAAAGAATTTGAGATACTCTGACTGCCATTTCATCAAAGTATGCATGTTTGCTTCTCTGTTTATCCTCTTGCTTAAATTTAGGTTGATTGAAACCTATAGAACTATTCTGCTTATGGTGATTTGTAAACTGGAGCTTCCTGGAATTAAACTGCAGTTATGTAAATGGAATATATGAAATTAATATTTTCAGAAACAATTTCTAGGTGTTTGAGGTCTTTAATTCTTGCTAGCATTTACATTTTGCCACGCTGGTTTACTGTACTTAAGAACCATGTGCAAATTAACTTTCACTTACTCTTGGTTTTTCATACCTTTTGCATCTTGAGTTTTAATGCTTGATATTTTGATGCTGTGAATGTTCAAAGACTAACATACACGTGTTGAGCTAGATGAAAAATGAAGTGGGGAAACCATTACAAATATTAATTAAATTCTGTTTGCTTTTAGGGTGAGGTTTATTACTGAGGCTATTTACGTCTAAACCCTTGAATTAATTTTTGTAAAGCTGATTAGTTTGGAATAAAAATTCTATTTTGGGAAAAAATGTATTGATTGCTACTCAGCTATCTAAATCTGAAGTTATTTAAGATGTAAAAGTCTCATTTAGCTGCCTGAATTATTTTGGAGGCTAAAATCCTGCTGACTTGCAATGAAATTTAACATATAGTTGGATGTCCTTCTTGGGTAGCTGGAAGCAGTTCAAGAAGATGTTATTGGCAAAATTGAGTCGTTGAAACAGAGTGCTGTTCTTTAGAGTTGCCAGTTGACTGATTGAGATTAAACTACCACTTTGTAAGCAAATTCTCTGCTAATGTGTCCTAGGTGCTGCAATATCCAAATTCGTTAAATAATGACAATTTTGAATCGGCTATTTCAATAAAATATTTTTGAAGGATGTTTATGCTTTAATGGGAGATGGATTTAGTACCAACACAGTACTTTGTAACAATGACCTGTGTTATGTGTCCAAGGTTTCTCCTTCTTTGTACATCTATAGATTTTTGGAGTGGGGAAGTGAACACTAATGTGGTATCATCAGGAGGTTACTTCACTCCAGAAACATTTAGTATTTATCTAGGAACGTGACAGGACTCAGTTATCAGGAGGAAGTTCTAAATATAATTAAAAATAAAAATTGCAATTTTGAATCTGACTTCTTCTGTCAAACAACACCTTGCTTTCTGCAGCTGGATTTCAAATATTAGCCTAAAGATAAATGTGTTTTATCTCCTGCAGAGTGCTACAAGTGTAGTTTTGGTTTTGTCTTTTTAAAATCAGAGAATCTATTATTTAACGTTTTGAAAGCATAAATTGTTTTTGTATTTGCAGTGTGTTTACATAAGGTAAGAATTGACAGTGTTACTTAATAATTACCCCTGCCCAGGTGCACAGACGCCTTTTTGGAAGTGTATTTAGAGACCTGATGAATTAAACAGAAAGATAAGGCACGACCATACTATGCAAAACCTGCCAGCATCATGGTCTTGGTTAAGTTATTGAATACTCACTCACCCGTTTTCAAAATGTGTCCATTTTATGCTTTGCACAAGGTTATTTGAGAGCAGTAGTGGATTATTAAAAGCCCTTTTGTAAACAAAATAGATATCATGCAAAGGAAGCAATCAGGCATGCACAGCAATTTCTTATTTGTAGAAACCAGTGTGTAAAGAGTGCTGCCACCAAAAACTATCACGTAAGAAGTTTCAATGTTATCAGAAAACAAATACATTAAAATATAATAATTTATATAAATTCCCTGTCTCTTGGAAACCCTTTCATACTAATACCCAAATGCATTTAACTTCCAGTACCATAGATTTACACCTAGTTTAGTTTTTCTTCTCATCAGGAAGTTTCTAACATCTTGATGTCTTTTGTGTTCTTTTACTGAACTATTTGACAAAATGAATGTTTACCTCCTTTCTAGTGCCCCAGTAAGTAGTTCCACTAATACAGGTTCAGAAAGTTAAAATAAATAATGGACTTAACTCTTTGAAACATCAGATGTCACAGATTGGGTATTACTGGTAATAAATGCACAGACTGCGCATGATAGAGTTTGAGCTAACAAATCCCAGGCAGCATGCAACAGTGTGATGGATGCAAATCTTTGTGATAGCTCTAATGTAACAGACATAGAAAGGCAGAAAAAGTGAAACCATGTGTTGAATACACAGTTCTCTCCAAGAAGTTGTTCTGCCTTGGGTGGAGGAAAAGGAGCACAACTCATCAACTGTCTTCACTAAATCCACATTTTTTTTACCCCAGAGAGGTGTTCCTCTTGTAGTTTCTCCTGTGTAACCTTGGCTGTCTCCACTCGATAGTGTAATTTGTGTGGGGAGTTGAGTAACATAGTTGTGTAAGTTTAGCTGTGTACTCTGGCTTATTATAATATTAAGGGATGTCAATTTAAAAATTGTAGTTAATTAGGGAAAGGTCTTTGCTCAGGCACTGTAACCTTCAAAATTTGTTTTGAAGTTGCCTAGTTCTGTTGTAGCCTTGTTTCACTAGTTTTAGCTGAAACAGGGCTGTCTTATTTTCTCAACACTTCCTCCTTCAGCTCTTTAGCCGGACAGCTCCGTGGATCTTCATTCCTGGAGATGACATACACACTTTGGTTGTAAGCATCTCAACCTTTTTCCTGAAGTGCACTAAATGAACATGCATTGCTGTCTTTTAGGAAGCTAGACTGTTGTCCCACAATGGTATATCTAAGAACTTAAGTTATTTTAACACTAGATAAGTGGTTGACTGTTTGAGGTATATTTTTGTTGTTAGTGAAGAAACCAAAATCATTATACTTTACTAACTAAATGGCTGTCCATGCAACTTTTACAGATCGCTGGATGAGCAAGAGGTGTTGCAGAAATCACACTTAATAGAATAGTCATAGAACGGTTTAGGTTGGAAGGGACCTCAAAGATCATCTGGTTCCAACCCCCCACCATAGGCAGCGACACCTCCCACTACAACAGGTCGCTCAAGGCCTCATCATGTAATTGCCTATGTTGTCTGAAATAATTCTTTAAGAACGAATGCAGAAATGGGCTTGCTTAAACACTTCCCAAGTTTACATTCCTCAACTTTCAGTGACTTCGTAAAGTAAATGTTAAAACAATATTGATGCCTTTCAAGCATTTTCCTTTCTCTTCCTTAAAAGAAAGAACTCAGCTTACCACACAGGCCAGTGGTAGTACTTTTCCACCACGTCTGAGTTTCACTGTTGGAAGTATTTTTGAAGTCCCAGGCTTTGTTAGACAACTGAGGATGTCCTAGGTTGTTGGTGATGTTCAGACAGAAGTGTCCTAGTCCCATAATTTCTTTGTTTTGTTCTCTGGAAAGTAGTCCCATTTGGTGTTTCAGAAATATGGATGGGATATTGTAATCCATTTACTCACTCAACAGGTAGGATTGGGAAGCACCTGCTTTGGTTTAACTGTCTTTCCGTATGCAGTAGTTGTTCTGGAAGCACTAAAAGTCCTTCCACGTGCAAACTTCCCTGCTGCTACTCTGGCAGTGTAACAGACTTGGCTCAGGAGAAGTCTAGAGTTAATATTTTGACAGGCTGCCAAAACTTTGAACAACATAATGAGAAAAGGCAAGTTTGAAAGCAACACCTGTGAGTCTTTAATGAGGTCTTTCTTTGTGCTGATTCTTGGATTGTCTACTGGAAACCTGGAAAGAGGGAAATGCTGGTTAACCACTTCAACAGTGACTAGATAGAGAATTAAAATCTGAGCTTCACCATGTTCAGATCAGGACTCAGTCTTGTATGCCATATTTCGCCATTTCCAGTTCATACTTGCATTTATCAATGATGTTAATGTGACAGTGTGGAAAAGGACATTCTTTGCATTTGGAATTGCTTGACATCCAGTAACTAATTCTTAACGATAATTTACTTAAATTTCTGTAAAAGGAACAAAAAGTGTTTTGAATTATTGTTGTTTTGCATAAAGGCCTTCCTTTATGGATCTAAATACAGAACTTTGATGAAAAAAAAGAAGCAAGGACTGAGCAAAAGTAATGTGTTTATTTGAAATTTTAACATGATGAATAAAAGGAGGCAGAGTGGGTTTAGTCTTTGATCATTAATGTTATATAGGAGGTCAGCAATTTGGCCTGGTGGATATTATACTGATGAAAGTTTAAGTTGTTTATTTTTATATGGCTGGAAGGCACAGTTCTAAGATGAACAGTGTCTACAGTATAAGTGGTTCTTAATCATTTTTGGGCCATATCTAAAATGGATTGAATCAGTGGGAGACTTCTCATAGCAAGGTCTGGATCAGATCCTAAACTCAAATCATTGGTAAGCTGCACATATGGAGTGAAAAGCAGATGTTTCAAGTAACATATTTGTGCCCATTTTGGGACACAATCTTGTAGAGGGAAAACAAACTAAAACTCTACAAGGAAAGTTGCTGAGTTTCATATACTTGAATATTTGCTAAGATGGTGCATCAAGCATTGCACTGCTGTGCTTCTACTGTTTCTCTGACTGCTGAAGAGTGCTTTGTGGATTTTTCATTTGCCTTCTGATTTTTAGCCTTTGCTTACTATTTAATTAAGATCCACTTTGTCTTGGCTTAAATCAACACACTCATACTTGATTTGTGCTGCAGCTACAATTGACAGTACTAGTACCTAGAGAGGTATCTATGGAATTAGTGGACTGCTATGAAGAAGAGGCAATTTGCATAAATTTTGTAGTTTATTCATTTCAGTTATCCTGCACATAATTTTGTAGACTCAGCATTTTGCTTAAAAGCAAGTTAGCTGATGATCATTTGTCTCAGAATATCTTGAATCATCTGAAATGGAATATACCATGGAAAGTGACATGCTCTTTTAATTTTACAGTGCAGAAACACAAAAGAATAAAACTGATACCTTATGGAAGTTAGTTCATGATTTATGAATGTAGATGTAAACTAATTTGAATGTGTTCTGTGACACAGTTACTCAACTTGACAATTCCTTTGTGTACTGGTTTGTTTAACATTAACCAATTATCTTATGATTACAAATAGCTACATTAATACTAACCTTTTAAATATATGTCTAGCACTAAAAGACTACTGAAATGTGGTGTTTTAACTCCAAATCATTAGGAAGGAAGAGTGTGTATTGATGGAGTGTGATATTTATTGGGTCATAATGTATTTAAATTTTCTTTAATGCATATGTTAGTGATTGTTTACCGTGATAAAGTGCGGAGAGGTCTCTGCAAGGAGTTTTGCGTGGAAAGAATTACCTCATGTCAGTGGGCACTCCTCAATTAAAAGTTCCATTAGCAGATGATTCTTGCTTCTGGTTTGTGTACTGATTGCATTTTATTGCCTCTAAATCAGGTTCCTAGACAGGGAATAAATAAACAGTTAAGAGTGTGTGGTAATGGTATCCTTCACAGCTGGGAACACCTATGTCTGTTTCAATCAATTAGGTTTGGAATATTTACTGAAATTCATTATTCTATTTGAACTGCCTTAAAAAATGACTCATTTCACTGCTATTAAAATACAAATTTGTCTTAGAAACATATTCATGCAGTAAATGTTTCATTTCTTTCAGAAGAACTTGTATGAAGAGGAGGTATCTTCCTTTTATCTTCAGTTCTTACTAAATTTTGTTTAAATTTAAGGCAAGAAAAATCTACTAAGCCTTTACTGGAACTTCAGTAGTGAGTGCTAACTGTGCTTCCACAGGTATCTCTAGTCCTCCCCTTTCCCATTCCTCAAAATCCCGTAGATGACATTTGTTATGTAGATGGTATAAGAGAGAACTCTTCCTACTAAAACAGAAAGAAAATACCAAGCTACTGAAATGGTGGTTTTCTACAAGAACCAACATTTCTAAAGCACTCTCTTTTGGTAATAAAAATTCTTGTAAAATGTGCTCTAAATCTTTAGAATAAAAATACTGGCATGACTTTCCATTTTTAAATTCAAAATTCAACTCAAGGTCATTCTATTTGATCTGCTCCAATGGACTCTTTGGAAATGGATCCTCACATTTTTATGGTAATGTGTTCATGAGTCAGTCATGAACTCGTTTTGTGCTTATCACACACCAGCCATCCTTGTCAGGTATTGCCAGGGACGGCAGCAAATTGAACAGGCAGGCACTTAGCATCCTAGTCTTGCTGCCCCTGATCTGTGATGTCTGTGAAACTATAATTACTGACCTTCAAATTTCCAGGCAATGGGAAATGAGAAATAATACCAGTTTACAAAAGGCTTTATTTTTTTCTGGAGAAAAAGGTTAAATCTGAAGATACTGACACTACCACAACAGGCGTTAATAAAGCCGCTTTAGAAGCCTACTTACAGGCATATAACTGTGGAATTTTGGACTCTAATTTTCTGAAAGATGGGGGAGTCATGAAGTATTTGAACAAAAGGCACACTATGAATTTTGGCAGGCATGTAGGAAAGATAATGTGGCAGGTTTTCTGTCACTACAGTGAGATGAATGAATCTCTGCTGTTGTGGAGCTCAGAACTGAGAGCATCTGAGTTACCAGGTAGTAGATGTATTGCATTGTTATGGGCTCCTGAAAGAATTATTTTTTTTCACTCATACAGATGTTAGGAACAATACCAATTTGGTTTTGCTCTCTTTAAAGCACATTATTAAGTGTATCTGTAAGAAATTATTTGTCTAAAAATTACTAAACATTATCTTTAAAAATGTTTCAAATTACGAGTGCATGTTAATTTTAATGTAACTTCCATTTTTAGTTTTATCTTTTTCATTAGGGTAGAAAAGTCTTTGCTAGCCCCAAAGGCTTTGTGACTGTGGTGAGATATCTCTAGGATATAAATAATAAGGTAGAAGGAAGTTCTAATGGTTTTGCTATTTTTCTATCGTTTTTTATTAATGGTTCTGTACAGCTTTGAAGATCTATTGCACTCACTGAGTGCTAAGTATTATTTAATTGTAACTGTTTAAAATGACTGAAATAGAAAGGGTTATGGTCTTGGGGGCTGATTAAAGAAGTAACTGAATTTAAACCTAGTCATGTACTCCTTCAGCTCATGAGATGTGTCTTTTTAGGGGTATGACTTTAGCACTGTTTAGCTTTCAAAATACAGTTCCAGCTTGTAAAGGATTAATGGGAGGTAGGAGCAATGACTGATCAATTCTTGTCCTTAAGAAAGCTTGTAATTGAAATAATAGATGAGAGAATTAATTGTGGACCTGAAAGTGTTAGTAAAGTCATGAAAGCTGCCTTACAGCCAGGGAGGTTTAGTTAGTCCTCTGTGAATTTGTTTACACAATTTGAACCTCATTCAACTTGTTGTCATCAAAATTGTTTGGGTTAGAAATTACCTTTGAGATCATTAAGTCCAACCATTATCTAGTTCTACCAAGTCTAGTGCTATACCATGGCCCTTAGCACCACATCTGTCCTCTACGATATGTAGCTAATTTGTCTGAGGTGTTCTGACAGTTTTTTTTCCAGTTTTAAAACATCCCACAAACTCTTTACTTCAAGAGCTGTTGTCTAAGTCCCCAGGATAATTCAATTAAGAGGAGAGAGGGAATGAGTTAATCTCCACTTCTGGCCATTTACTTAGGTGTAAGAAAAATACCCATCAGAGTGGACTGTGGGCATCTGGCTGTTCTAAGACTGTGTTCTCATGGAAAAAGTGGTCCTGCTCTCCCTACCAGTTTCAGCTATAGCTGTGGGCAGGGTCTGATTCCAGTCTGAAAGAAAGCTCGACTTTGAATAGTGTCTTATCAGATATCTACCAGCACCCATCCCACCTCCCAAAACCCAACCTAAAACATAGTAGAGATAATCTGCAAATTTTGACCTTTATTCAACTTGTTGTAATGCTCATGTAACCTCTGCTATACAACTGTTCCACTTACAGAGAAACGCAGTTGAATAAACAAGGTGATCTGTTCCATTGCTCTGGCAGGCAGAACTGGGTAGAATCACATCTTTTGACAGAAACAGGTAGCTTGATCACTTTATGCTGACTGAGAAGCAAGGAACTAAGATGGAAACTAAAAAATAAAGTTCCAGTTTGTTGAGTCATATTTAATTCTACACCAGTATTTCTCACCATCTCTGCACAGTGCTGGAGCTGTAATGGTATAATTTACCTCTTGGAAACAACACCAAAGTTTATCATGATTTTATTTATCAAAGTTTTAGTGCATTTTTAATTAAACTTTATTAGGGTAGCTTGACTTTCAAACTAATTAAAACACCACTGTTTGTCTTGTTTCCAAAAATACTTTGGTTTTAATATTGCAGTCACTTAGCTAAGAGGAGGAATAATTAAAGTTATTCTTAAGTTGCACAATTTAGTTTATTTAAAAATGCTTTATATAGTTTTTAGATGAAGTTATAAATGTTCACTTTGGAACTACCTGAAGATTAATAGTGATGCATTTGAAATGCATTATTTTTTTATTGATTCTTAATGTAGTAAATTACTGAAGTTATTTGGCAGCAAACAGAAATAGCCAGTGATGTTGTTCACATTTATTTTCCTGATAGCGTCACAATTTGCATTAATTGCATTGCAGCTGCACTCACTTATATTAAAAAGCTTCTACTATAATTAATCCTTTTTATTTCAAATCATTTTGGCACAATTTCTAGCAATAAACACTCATAAAAGACAGACACTTGAAAAATAACGTACAAGTTTCTTCAATATACCTATTGCTGTTTTTTCCTGACAGGGAATTATTGATAGGCTTCTAGGATCAAGTGTTGCAAGTGGCTAAGACTTAAGACTGGTTTGAAAAATGTTAAGTGGATTATTTTGCATAAAAAATAGACAGGTTTTGAATTTGTGTAATTAACCTGTGTTTAGAAAATACCTTGATTTATGTCTACATTTGTATTTCAGTTGCATACATTATGGAAATTTAATTTATAATCCATTTAGCTGATGTGATCATAGTTTTTAGTGCTATCATTTATTAGTCCTTGTATATTAAATGCTCTAAAGGCTTAAACCTGCCTCGTGTAAAAAATTACACCTCTACATTTACATTTTATGAGTCATAGATGGAATTCTATTTTAAATTCGGGTAGCTTTGATATATATAAGGAATTACAATGGCTTTATTGTTACTAATGCAGGAACAGCAAACAGTGACCTTACACATTGCAAATTAATGATTTATCCCTCTAGTTTGCTTTTAAAGTCAACTATACAAATGAGGATTTCGACTTCTACACCTTGAATAAATCATGTGGCTCTAAATATAATGCACCCTTTGGCTTTGAACTCGTTATTCTGAATTGTTCCTGCAAGGTCTAACTTGCCTCATGGAAATGTTCTTTCTGAAGTTTAAGAAATTGTGTATATTTTTCTTAATGTCTTTGTTGGAATATCATTGAGTGATTACAGCTACATTTAGTTGTCTTTTTTCCTTTTTTTTCCCCCCTCATTGTGCTTCCTTTCCAAAGTATGCAGCAGCTTGTAGAGGAATTAAGACAAAACTCTGCTCTTGAAGAGTGAAAAGAGAGCAGTGTTTTGTTGGTGATGCCTTTTCTGATCAGCCTGGCAGTGATATTAATGATACTCTTAAGGTCTTATGGTTATTGTTGGAGATGGTGATGTGGCAAACAAATGGACAAGAGGAAAGGCTATGCACAAACAGCAGGTTTCAGAAACATTGTGTTTTGAAGGCTTTTACTTTTCCTTTATGCATGTCATACCTTTTCTTTCTAGCCCTGGAGTTTTCATCTGTCTTTCTTGTGAGAACTACTGTATGTGTTTTCCTTTTCCAATTGACAAGAAGTCGTTAGTGTATGAAAAAGAAGCGAAGTTGTTTGCATCACATGAAAATGTGGTCACGCAATAGATCTGTGGAGAGTGGTACTACTGGAGTTTTGTGCATTTTTGACAATTCCTGAGGAAACTCATTTTACAGAGGAGATATGTATTTCATGAGTGCTGGATATTTGGGTCAGATTTGTTTTTCATTCAGTGATTTTTTTGATAGGTGTCACAGTGTCAGTTCTAGGACATGTGATAGAGTCATCACTGGTGAGCTCTTGGCTTGGAAATTAGGATGGTTTGATAATGCAGTCAAGCATTAGAATTCACCCAAATACGCAGCAATGAATCAGTATTTCAAAATGTGCTGGATTTACATAGTTTTTAAGGATCAGACTATTTACATACAGCAGTTGGTATGAATGGAAAGCTGCTGCTCATGATGATGCTTATGGAGGTAGAGATGCAAGTGTCTTTCGGAAGACGTTCTTGATGCAGCTGCATTACTCTTTAGTGAACTTTGCTTTTCTTGCCAATCTATGCAATTGATACACTTCCTGTTTGTTACTGTACTTCAGACAAGAACATTCGTGACGGATAAGCAGTGACCTTGCCTTTTAAGTCACCACATAATTAATTTGTAGAATTTGGGAACTTGGTCTTTCACAAGAATATTTCAGTTTTGAACTTTGGGTGGCTACCTGGTCCATTGCTATATCAGAACATCCTGTTCAATCACCAAATGAAGAAAGAATTACCAAAAAGTTGAGAAATAAATCATAGCCTTCAGAAATTTTGCATGTACAATAAAACCTTATGCATTTAATTGCTTTGTTTTTCAGGCTCTGTATGAAAATATGCTGGTGGAGCTCCCATTTGCTAGTTTTTTTCTCTCTAAATTATTGGGAACAACCGCGGATGTTGACATTCATCATTTAGCTTCATTAGATCCAGAAATGTACAAAAATTTGCTTTTTCTCAAGAGCTATGAAGGTGATGTGGAAGAACTTGGACTAAACTTCACTGTGGTAAACAATGATCTTGGAGAAGCACAGGTAAGAATGGCTTTCAGGTTTTGTTTTATGTATTACTACCCCTATTAATACCATTTTTTCAATTTACAGTTGATGGGAAAAAGCTGTTAAGGGTGCTGTGTGATGTGAGGCATTGTGTGGATTCTGACTTAGTATTTGGGGTAGACAGTAACAAGTTGTTATTAAAAAAATAACTTTTGATGATGACTTAAAAGTTTGGTTTTGTAAGTAGTAAACTACAGTCATTATATTCTAACAGTCATACTTGAAAAATCCTGTTGCCCAAGATAATTTCTTGAATAAAATACTTGGTGTCTTGTTTAATTGCATGTGAAATAATTGAAAAAACTATATTATGCATAAACTATAGTAGAAGTACTTCCTGGTTTGGAGTCTGAGTTACAGATCAGAATTGTTTTAAATAATAATGACCCTTTACTGTGAGATAAGTGTTGCTTCCTTCAGCTGTAATTTGTCCAGAACTGCTTTAACAGCATTAGAGTTGAACTTTCTCTTTACTCTTCTGTCACCCATTTCCTGTAATTTTGAAAGATCCTAAAACCTAGAGTGCATTACAGTTTCAAAGCAGTGTCAATAGATTTGGAGTTCCTGAATCATACTGAAGGGAAGAGTCAACGATTGCCTGATATAAGTAATGTTTCATGTTAAACATGTGTCATATGTCATTTTCCTCCTGAGTTATACTCCCTGTGTGAAAACTGGCTGGCACTGGCCTTTGGCAGAACACTCCAAAACTGAACTAAAGGTGCACGATATAGATGTATTGATCAGCAGGTTCTTCCTGCTCTGCTCTGTTGTACAGTGCTGTACTTGTAGCATCTGCCATAAGGGGGCTGATGCTGAATTGAGATCTGTATTCTCCCTCCCTTTATTTGGTTACTAGGTTGCAAAGGACACAAAGTGACAGTTTCTAATATAACTCAGGATTTTCTAGAGCAGGGGGAAAGGCTGTTGTTTGTATTCTGAAGTCATTAACTAAATGCACTTAAAGTAATAGTTTTGTTGATTGCAGCTAATAAAAATTCAGTTTTGTCTCTAATTAAAAATGGAAAGTAGTCAATATTTTTTGGACAAGTTTTGGTTTCTGTACTTCATACATCTACTCTGTATGCCCTCAAAAATAAGCCACACAACTTAGAACATACTTCAACAAGTAAGGCTGGGAAAAGAGAAATAGCTCAGAAATAATGTAAAAGGAGATCTAAGCTAGAGATCTCGCCAGCTCCACCTACTGCAGCAAAAAATAGTAAAAACTGATTGTTGCCAAGAAGCCTGATTTGTTTGTTTAAGATCTCTGAAGGCTTTGGCTAGTATTATCAAGGCTTCTGATTTGTCATTGTTTGGTATAACTTTAAAAAGAAGATTAAATATAATAATGAGTTTCTAAGTCACTAAACTCTTAAGTTAAATATTCTGATGCTGCTTTGCTGTGTTTACACTTGGAGAGTGAACACTCACTACCTGTGAAGTATTAACCATCTTTTAATGAGACTTCATTTTATTGTAGTTTAACAGAACTAAGTTCTTGCTACCGTCTTCTGTGTTTAAATGCAACAAGTTTTAATGCTTCATTTCATTACCTCAGTAAACCTCATATGGACAAATAGATTTTGTCTGGTATTTGACTTGTGTAACCATTGCATACTAATTAATCGTGTCAAGGTAAAACAAATTCACTTTAGGAAAAGAGCTTAATTTGCACTCCTTTTGTTGAATGTACATTATCTCTAGTTCTCAGCTAAACAACCACTTTAGTGTCTAATAAATTAGTGCCCAATAAATGCATCGTAAATCTATTCTTGTAAATAGCTATCCTCATGACAGTGTCCATCCAGCAATTGTGGCACAAAAGCATTTTCTGCAATGAAAGATACATTGCAAAGGGGTTCCATTGTTCCTGTCAGTAGTAGAAGGTAGAAATTCTATTATCAGCATATTGATTCCAATCCGGTAATGTGCTTTTAGATCCCATTAAACTATTGTCAAAGTGCATTCACCAGAAGTTGAAAAAGGTACTTAATAATTTGCACATTAGACCTGCTAATTAGGGGAGCTATGCCATCAGCCTTATCTTCCAACTTGAAGAGCTTTAGCTTTTGATAAAGAATTATCTAATGCAGTGATGATACCAAGCTAGATCTTAGCTGTTGGATCTGCTGCGTAAAAATGATGGCCAGTAAAATGTCTCATAAGAATGTCAGCCTGTAGTGAGAGGTGCTTTCAAGTAGCTGTGTATATTGATTTTATTTGTCCTTTTTATATTGTAGATTAGATGGTGATTAAATGGTTATAAAATGTTTATAAGTGTAAGGCTACCAAATTCGAGAAAATACCTCATTTTTTCAGACCTTTCTCTCAGTGAGTGAAGTGAGTTTTGTGGCTGTCCAAGGGAAGAGAGGAAGATTCAAATATGTATTCCTTCAGAAATGTTTGATACCGTACTCCAGTGAGTCTTCTCTAACATTGATAGCTAAGATCACATGGATTGGAACAGTCCAATAGGATAGGAAACTCCTTAACCAGGACTCCGTTAATGAAATGTAGAAGCACAAATCCACAGGGAAGCACTATAAGTTTCTGTGAAATTGACATTGGGTAGAAGTGGGTGTCTGGACAGCACCTTTGTGTTTTTCAGACAGATGTGAATGCCATTGCTGTTACTGAAAATACTGTGACTCACTAAAGGAGAGATCTTTGCCTTTAAATTTCCATGAGAGAAAATACCGAAGGCTTGAAAATAATTCTGGAAGTCTCTGTCTTGGCAGCTTCTTTACTAGGATGCAGTGACTTTAGATGAATGATTTTGGAGAGTTTTCAGAAGCAAAGTATTGTAAGTTGAGGCTGATCCTTCTTGGGCAGATTTATAACACTTATGGCAAATGTATTCTTAGGCATTCAAATGCAATCTTCTATCTGGAACTCCTGCCTGAACATCTGGAAGGCAGATGACAGGGAAAGAAAGCTTATTGGTTTATTTTCAGACTGGGGAAAAACCTCACCAGTGATGTGAATAAAAGTGATTGGAGTCTAACACATAAGATAAAATATTTTCATCTATCCTAAACCCAAGTTTCTAAGAGTTCTTGTCTGTCTCTAAGAGTATTTTTTGAAACTGCATGGCTTAACACCTTCGTACACAAACCAAGAATACCTGCATGACAGATCCCTTATTCTTTCCTAAACTGTTTCCCACTTTACCCTCTAAATGTTAACTTCTTTTCCCCCATTAGCTTGGGAAGTATCTGCCAGTAGCAGATTTGTGTTGAGCTGCAGCTAGCACTAAATTTGTCCAAGTACATCTAACTTTCTGTTAGAGGCATTATGCAATATGTTGGTCCACAGTAGTAAAACCTGCCAAGTACTTTTTCTGGTAGATTTTTTTAAAGTATGTGAATTCTCTATCCCATTTTGGTATTTCTCTTTCATTTTGAAAATAGATTGGTGAGTATGGAATAAAACCTCAGTTACCTGTGTTACTGCTTTAATGATCTGAATGAATAATGCTCTAAATAATATGTATGATCTGATTTCTTTTAAAATGTGTGATTTTGATAGCAAAGCAAATTATTTTTTGTTTGATTGTTTATTTAAACTTATTTCTATGAAACAGGAATTAATTCGATGGCCCAAATCTGTAGTTTTTGGGTAGTTTTCAGTTCTCCCTCATCCCGTGTAACTTGTATTACTATCTTACACCATCTAGTGGCGAAAACTGGATGGACGAAAGTAAAAAAAATCGAAAGAAGTGTGTTCATGTGTCAAATCCAAGGACTGCATCTGGTGGAGTAGAGACAAAAGCATGAAATTGTGCAGTTCCATAAAACAGAGAAAATTTGTAAGTGGGCAGACAGCGAAGCATTAGTAGTGTTGAGGTCTCGATGGTCTGTTCATGAGGAGCTTTCTGATCTTGTTAGGCTATGTAAAAGTTTACATTATAGGAGAGAACTAAAGGAACCTAATTTATTTCAGTGAAAAAGTCTCTGGGAAGATTAATGACGCTACTGCCTATAAGTATTAAATTATGATGCAACTGAGGAGGAAGGAGAAAGAGAAAGAGATGGTTCAAGCTATAGGACAATACTGAAAATAGGGACTGGGTATGAACAAACTTTACTCACTGGACTTGATGTGTTCTAGACTCTGTTGTTTTGTGTGGTGTCAGAGGAGAATGCTCAGCAGCCATGGAGCCCCTTCTCATCAGATGTTTCACTGTAGTGTGAAACATATCCCAGACTTATACTCCTTGTGGACTTTACTGGTGAAAGTGTCCTCACCCTGAGGCCAGTCAGTGGCACTAGCTACTGGTCTGTAGCCCCTTTAGAGTAGCTAGCTGCATGGCATGCCAGGTTCCCCAAGGGATGGACCCCAGAAAAGGCTATCTTGCTTCTGGTGTCCATGGTTCTTGTTGAAGTGGACTCACTTGGAAGGGACCAAACAAAGGTATGCAGGATATGAAGAAGAGTCATTTTACTTAATGCTTCAGCAAGTAGGATTTAAGCATAGTCAGTACTACTTGCACACAGACATGGTGGAGTACTCATGAATTTTTTTTTTTTTTTTTGCTGTAGGCAAAATAAAAGCAACAAGCTTGCAGCTGAAGGATTGAAGTGGGAAGTAAGACATATTTTTAACAACTATCGTAATTCAGGGTATTCTGGTTTGTCAGGGAAAGTGGTAAATACTCCATCTCATGAGGTCTTTACACCAAGATTGCCTGTCTCTCTAAAAAATGTGTTTTAAGCCATCTGTAGATATATTGAGTTAAATACAGGAATTCTAGACAGAATCCTCTGGCCTGTGTTATGTGAGAGGTCAGATTCACAGATGTTAATGGTCTCTTTTGGCCTGAAAAAACTGTGAGTCAAGTTAAAATCTAAAGAGTCAAAAGCACAGGGAATTTTTAATCTTACCATTTTGCATTTCGCTTCGTACTGGAGGAGCTCGTGTAAATACATAGCATGTTACCAAATAAACTATTCATGTTTAATTCTCTGTGCTCTAAATGTCTGATCATTACCACAGACTGAAAGGTACAGTTGTTTAAAAAAGCTTTAAAAACTGCTGACTCCAGAGTGTAGAAAAGTAAATTCTTTTTTGGTTCAGAAGGTGACAATATCTTGACTTTTCAGTTTTTTAAATCCTTCTCTTAGTAGTCTAATAATCCAGTTAAGCTGCTTCTCAACAAAGTTAACCTCATGAAGTAGAGCAGATTATGTAAAGGTCTTCAGTGCTTTAATAACTACCACTGATCCTGGTTTTTATCTTGGTGCGATGACAGTATCTTCAGTTTTTCATTAAATTTTTTTCTGTGCTGAGGTGTCTTGGTGTACTTGAAGAACAAAAGCGAAGCTTCTCAATAGAAATACAAGTTTTGTTTGTGGTTGTTACTTTGTTTGTTTAGGTTTTTTGGTTTTACTTTAGTTGAAAGTACCGAGCATGTGTAACTTGGATTTTCACCAGCAGGAATTGCAAATGCCTATTACTCTGTAAATTAGAATTAAATCTTGACTCATCAGACACTGCTTTTACCATAATGTGATCCTGCAGCATTGATGATCACCAAACAGAGATGAGCCTAGCCAGTCCTGCACAGCTTTCCTAATCCAACGGGAAGGAGGATGCTCTGTGTGAGCTCTGTGCTTACACAGGCTTCTCTAGGGCACTCGCTAGCATCAGTGAAACTAGCGATGAACTTACCAAGGCGAAGATTTTCACTTGAACCCTGTCTGACTTGCAGTGGTGAATTTAGTATTACACATGGTCTCCTACAAAAGTGCCAGATCCTCTTTCTGGTAGTAAACCGTGGGGCCATGCAGTAAGCTGCATCAACAGCTGACAGTCTAGGCCTAACAACTGGATGCTGCAGAATGTGCTGTTTTGAATAAACAGAAAATCTCTTACACCTGTACTGCTTGTCATCCTCTTTTGTATTGAGGTAAATATTTTGGAGTATTTTAGTGCACTTCAAAGAGACATCAATTACCAGAATGTTTTGCAGTTCACTCTTACAGCTACAGCACACAGGATTAAATTTTACCAAGATGATGAAAATGGTTATGTTTATAGGTGGTTGAGCTGAAGCCAGGTGGAAAAGATATTCCTGTCACCAGTGCGAACCGCATCGCCTACATCCATCTGGTGGCAGACTACAGGCTAAACAAACAGATTCGACAGCACTGCCTTGCTTTCCGTCAGGGACTGGCCAACGTTGTCAATCTTGAGTGGCTTCGGATGTTTGATCAGCAGGAGATACAGGTACTTCTACTTCAAACTGCAGAAAATAATTACACAGAAGTAAAGACTAATTTTTGCCTGTAATGTAACTGTCTCATTTCCTTCACTATTAGGTTCTGATTTCTGGTGCCCAGGTTCCTATTAGTTTGGATGACCTTAAATCTTTCACAAACTATTCAGGTAAGCGTATTTTACTGAAATAAAAGAAAATGCATTATCACTGATAGAAGAATAAATAGATTTATTAATTACCCTAGCATTAGAAAAAAATCTATGGTCATTCTTGCGAATTTTGGTTGTTAACTTTGGCCAAACTCTTTGGGGAGGTGTGAATTTGAGATTAGGTAAAATTACAACCTAATTTTATAAATTCTGGGAAATACAGGTATGCACTTTATTTTATTCACACACTGAAATACAAGTTTATAGCCAGACAGTTAGAGGATATGTAGTTCCTTTTCTAAATGAATGTTAATCAGTGGTTGTGTCTAGCTGCCCTGCAAATGAGATAGTTACTTCTGTATTCAAATACTTACCATTTGTCAGACAGCCCATAGAGAGAGCTTATTGTTTTTTTCTTGTGAGATATTCAAGGTGTCTTACTTCATTTTTCCGTGCACTTAACATGAATGTAATGAAAAAGTAGCTACTGTGTCATCAGTTCACATCTGAGCTTAGCTTAAGGTAAGTTGATTCATGAAATAACATCCCGAATCTTGCAGATTTTGCAAATTCTTAAAAGGCAGCGATTCAAATCTGGCAGGTAAATGCTAGGCTAAATAATAGCAATTTAAATAATCAAATAGGATTCATTGAAGAAAAATGCTCTGAAGAGGTAACCATAGGTATGCAGTGAATGAGAAACTCAAAATGCAGTGATCAAAGAGATCTATAGGTACTGGAAATCAGCAGTGTAAACCTGTTGGCTGCAGTATTTTTCCCAGGCTTTTCAAGCCTGATGCTAGGCTTCTGAAGAATTTATTTCTTGCGTAAAACCACTCTACTTATAAACATTTCAATCTCATTATAGGTGGCTACGCAGCAGACCATCCTGTAATTAAAATATTCTGGAGAGTTGTAGAAAGTTTCAGTGATGAAGAGAAACGCAAACTACTGAAGTTTGTAACGAGCTGCTCTCGACCACCTCTTCTGGGGTTTAAGGTATGTATGTCTTCCCCACTTCTGGGCAAGTTTGTGTAAACACTGCACATGATGATATAAGCATTTCTTGTATGTAGAAATCCACACTACTTGAAAGGTAAATGCTCTAAAAACTTATTCTCAGATGTACGAACTGGGCTGTTTCATATGATGTTTTTTGAGGTGGCCCATCATACAAGTTCACAAGTGACAAATGAACTTCCTTCCTTTTCCTCTTCCACACACAGAAATCTGTTTGATTCTTTTATTGAATTAAAATTGGTCCTAGAATTTTCAAACTTTTGATGATTTTCATAAGCATTGTTTTCCTCTGGAATACAAACAAGAGACTTCAGTATTAAAACCACAAGGTCTCACACACAGACCAGTAACACCTGAATGATTTAAAAGACACGAAATGTCCATGGGTTGTCCTACAGTAATAATGCAATTCAGTTGATAGGAGTGATGAAAGAATATTCTCAGTAGCTTAAACAGATGCTGCTTTTTTTTTTTTTTCTCTCTCAAGCAATTCTGCAGTGAAAGAGTTGTTTCTGGTGCCATATTCTGCAGGGAAGCATAAGCATTTTCCCTTGATTTTTCCATCCCCTAATGCTGCAACTTCACATTCTCTTAGCTCTTCAATTCTTGCATTTATTTTCCTGTTTCTTTGTCAGCTGCTATGGATATACTATTGTGTGTGGTAATTTAAACCTCCCTTTGGTGCAGCCATTCTATAAGCCTCTGTGCAGTCTCACCCTTTGCATAATCCCTGCAGCTGCTGTAGCAAGTGCTGTGAGGTGCCATTAGCATACGGACAGGCAATGTATTCTCCATCTTTAATATCTGTAATCTATAGCTCAGCTACATTCCTCTTGTAGGCATCTAGGAGAGGAGTTGGCTTGTTCAGCAAGTAATTTGTCTGACTGTTCTATGTGTCTTACTTCAGGGTGAAATTAATCATGTCATAGACACCACAAAACACACTAACTAGATTGTCTTTAACACTAAAGAGTGTCCAGGGTGACTAGTTTTGGGTATAGAGATAGTGGTGATGTCTGTTAAATCACACAAATCCTGTCTAGGGTATTCATTGATGGATCGATATGATTGATTATTTAAAAGCCTGCAAGCATTTCTCTCCAACTCTGTGTGACTATCTCTGTACAGTACTCTAGCTACAAACAGGAATCTTTAGGACAGTGGGAAGAACAAAATTGGAAAACTGGGATAAGACCAAGATAAAACAGCGCACATCAGTCATGTAATGGAGGGAGAATTGGGAAACAGTTGTGTGGCAACAAAGTAAACAGAAGTCTTCATTTGTTATCAACCGTGTTAATTAGAAGGGGAGAGGCGGAAATGCAGATATAACTACCCAGCTTCTTGGTAGCCAGTGTGACATTTGAAAGGGTGGAAGAAGTCAATCCAAAGTCTGAAAATATTAAGACTGACAGTGACACCTTGGAAAGAGGCCAAATATGAAAAGCTGAAGTTTGCGTGTGTACCTTGGAGATAGGCCACAACCTGACTTGTGGCATACTTGGCTGGGAAAAAATGAAAGTAAAATAATCATCAAAGTTTCAGTATGACAGCAGTACATTAAAAGATAAGTTTACTTGCAACAACCTTGTGAGCTCAACCACATGTGACAGGATCGGAAACAGAAAACCAGAAAAGGCATTCCTGCTGCATTGCTGGGCAGCACTGAGCAGGAGTTAGGTCAACACTTGCATGATGCTTACAGTAGTATCTTCTTAAGATAGATTTACCAACAAACCATGGGTTTGCCAGGAAATTTTGGCCATCAAAGGAAGTGGGTAGCTGGCATCATCAACAGTAATGTCTTGCCAACCTGTGGCAGTCTGTGGCAGTTTAGAGCTTTTAAGGTGAAGAGTGTGAAACTGCAGGAGTGCTGAATGTTACCAGCCAAATAACTATCTGACTGTATTTGTGTTAATGGTAGGCATTAACACAATCTATCTTCAAAACTTGTTTACATTTTTAATGTGTGTACTCAGCTTTTCTGAGAGGAACACAGTTTTTGATTTGCACTCTGAAACCTTCTGTGTGCTTTATATTGTGGAAACTTCACATTTTCAAGTTAGTGCATGTTAATGTAAGATAAGGCAATGTCTTGGCGTTCATAGCTTAGAGATAGCCCAGTCTAGCTCCACATCATTTAAAAATTTTTACTTTCACTGCCAGAATAAAGCTCAGGATAACATTTACTAAAGCTAATTAAAGTTTAATAAGTTTAATGCATGTGATTGTTACAGAAAAAAAAAAAATCATTAAAGTGTGGTTGAAAATTGTTAAGTTCCAATCAGGTCACATAATAAATTGATGATACTTTTCACTTCCAAACTACTGCAGTTTCCCACTGCACAGTATTTAATTATGCAACAAATGGTGCCCTTGCCGTGACATTTCAATGCAGAACTTCATTTTTCCATTTTTAAAGCTAAAGTAGGGGAATTCAATTAGCATTTTGAAAGGAACACTAAAAATGCAGCATTTTAACCACGAAATACTTTTAAGGCATCCATTTGAACAATAATTTAGCTTAGAATCTCATTGACCTATTGCCTCTGGAGCAGAGATTTTTTTTTCCTGTTTCTAAACTCAGAATCATTTAAACTCAGGCAAGGTTTAGACAAAATGAACACCTTCTCACCATCCAAAGCTGTGCTTTAGAGGTAACAAACAAATATATTTGTTACTACACTCTTTCTGAGATGGAAAAAACACAGATTTTTTAAAACAAATATATGCAACATGTCTTAAAAGTCTGTTCCTTGGATCAGTAGTTGTTGCTTCTGAAGTGTAATCCGAATAACAGCTGAACATCTTTGTAATCACTCTATGAAGAAATATAATTTATTTAAATACAGTTGGTTCTTTATTTGGAGAGTATAAAGTATCTCTTGAATTCTAGACCATAGTAGTGCAAATATTTGCTTAATTTGACACCTGGACAGATGTGTTGTTCATCTTGAAATTCATAGATTAAGGCTTGCTGATAGGTTAATATCGAGGGAAATCCCTTTAGGCAGGAAGTGCTGTTAGCATAGTGTTAGACAATTGATTTTAATAAACAAAATACCAAATATTGTGGTGAGGAGAGGGAAGATGATGGCTTAATATTCACCCATCTGAATCTATTTTATGTATTTGAGGTATGTTAACAGACTGAAACTGTATAAAGAGTGTGTTTGCTCATGGTTTATTTGTTTGGGGGTTGGTTTGGGGTTTTTTTATGTTACAGCAGGAAATTGGTACTATAACTTTTTTCTTTTTTTTCCTTACATCTGGTGACTCATTCTCTGTTTCTCACAGAATCACTTTAATGTGACAAGAATGCTCAGGTAGAATTTGTGCATAAAACTAGAATGTTTCTAAGCTTGAACAGAAGAGTCTTGTAGCTACCATTGCACATCACTTCATTAGCTAGAGCAAAATTACCTTTGGGGTTTTTGTGTATATAGGAACGATGCCCTGCCTACCTCCAAAGAAAAAAGCAGATTCTAATTCTCAGCAGAAGGGCACATTGCTATACAGTGACAAATATGATGTGTCATTCAAACACAACAAAACATCCTTTTACCTCTGTTGCTGCAAGGTTGTTCACCATGTATTGCCTTTTGATGTTCAGCATTGTCAGAAACCTTCAGTGTAGCAGGAACCCATCGTTCTCCTGCTTCTGCAGAATATGTGGGATACATGGACGTTTGGGAGCCTAAGGAGAGTGAATCTGTGAATCCCAGTTATGTACCCCAAATACAGCAACAAATTTCTTCTGTGCTGCTGCACTGCTTTTTCCATTTTGTAGCATCATAAATTTGCAGAAGGAGTGTGTGAACAATAACAAATTATTGCTATTTCTGTAGAAGCAAATAAACTGCTTTGTGTTTTACAAATTAATGGATCTTGGTGGGGACAAGACAGAAAGAAGCACTACACAATTCAGGAGTGCTTTTGGGGCCGCTAGGAATGAGATAAAATGCCATTTGTGTATGTCATTGTGACAGGTTTAACTGAACAATTTATTTCCTAGAAATTGCTGGCAGCTGTTACAGGTTAGCTTTTGGCTTGAATGTTATTTTTTATATGTTGGGGTTTTTTTTTTTCATTTTCAGGAGTTATATCCTGCATTTTGCATTCACAATGGAGGATCTGATTTGGACAGGCTACCTACTGCCAGTACCTGCATGAACTTGCTGAAGCTTCCTGAGTTTTATGATGAAAATCTTATGCGAAGTAAACTTCTTTATGCCATTGAATGTGCTGCTGGATTTGAATTAAGCTGAGTCAAACCAATGCTTATTTGAAGATCTGCAGAGGAACTAACCAGTGCCTACTCTGTAAGCAGCATCCGTACCCAAGCAGTTCTAAGGGAATTCTGTCTAGGTTTCTGCAGCTCCTGTGTCTTATCAGATGCCCTCAAATAGGTTTCATTTTTAAACACGATTTCTTAGTTAGCTTTCATTAGGTAATATTATATTGACACTGCTTTATGATTCAAAACAATGAATGCTGTGTGCAGTGTGGCTGTCTTCTGTGTTTATGCAAAGGAAGAGCACATGTAAAGAAGAGTGACATCTCAGTGAAATTAACCAAAGATGAAGCTTTGGCTTTGTGCTGTTCAAACATAAATAATTTCACAAACTGGCAATAAAATTGTGTACCATGCAGCGCATTGGGATGAGGCAGGGCTGACATCCTGTAATTAATCTGGTAGATGGAAGTGAAGCAGATGTTTGCAGACATCCCAGAACTGAGAGGATGAAAATGCTCATTTCTGATAACCTAACATCTTTACTTACATTGTAGAATTGTTTACAAATCATAGTTGTTGCAGAACTGATTTTGTTTTTTTCTACCTTCCCTCAAGATGGTAGGCACTGAGATAAAATGTTTATAATACTCCCATTTGTGCTTTCTGAAATACCTTGGAGAAATTGGATTTGCATTAGGTTCAATCTTTGGCTACATCATTCTCACTTGAACACTGTTGTGAATGGGCGTGACTCTCCATGTGTTCTCTGTTCTGTTTCTGTCTTTTGTGCCTGTACAGACTTCTGTTTTTCTTAAAAAATGTATCAGGCTCCTGTTGCATACACAGTACATACAAACGTCATCACTTTGGAAAAAAGTACATGTAACAACCATTAAAATTATTTAAACCAAAGTTATCAGGCTTTATCTTTTATATTTGAAGCCTGTGGTGGTCACATTCCTGTTCCCTGTCATTTCTTTCCATATCTATTCTGTAGACACTAGTCAAATTATCTTTTTTTTTTTCTTTTTTTTTTTTTTGTGATTAAACAGCTTTTCTATCCATCTACCTGCAGTATTTCTGCTATGAAAAGTAGGTGGAAGTATGCTGCTTAATATAATTGGATATCTGGGAAAAAAAAATTGTTTTCACATGGAAGGAACTGACCCTCTAGTGGTAGGCACATCACTGGGTATTCATATGCAAACTGCAGTTGGTTTAAAAAAGGAGTTATAGTTCAAACTGTTAAGATTCATAGGTACATCCCTCTGAACTTTTGTTTTATACTTTAAGTCATCAAAATTTACAATCAGATTTGTATTCATCTCTTATGCAAAAAAAAAGAAAGTATTTTGCTGTTACTGGGAGCTGTTGGATTTCGTATTTAATAAGCAGTAACCAGCAATATCCTTTTAAATGTGGGGAAATGGAGTGATTTTTAAGATGTTTACTAGTAACCATATAAAAATGTATAATTTCTTAATTTGGGTAATAAATGAAGTGTTAAAATACTATTTGTAGTCTTGATGTACAGAAATAAAAAACGATTGGTTTTCTTTTTGGTTTTGCTTTAGGCTTTTTTATTTATGTTAAATGTTACATACCCGAGCTACTCTTTATCACCAAATTCTTTTCTTGTATAGTTTTCTACATAAATTATGAAATTTGTAAAGAAGTTGAAAAAGAGATCAGTAGTAGTGGAACTGCCTCTTCCTCATCGCAAAACCTGAACACTTATTTTAGATAGCATTATTTATTTTAGAACCTAATGCTTTAGATATTTTGAAATTATTTTTTTTTATTCCATTATTTTGCTACACTGAGTAGTGGTGTATCTGTATTTTGTAAAATGAAATTTTCTATTTAATATTTGTATTTTGGAGGTTGTGTTGGGACACACACTGGGTAATCCTGAGTCGTAATGTGCGTTTTCTGCCTCGGTAGAAGGTGACAGTGCACACTATTGTATGTTACTGTGAATGCAAGTTCAGCAGGGAGGGTAGGCTGGGGAGGTGAGAGCTGCAGATGGCTGTAGTCATGTAAGTGCAAGAATTACATAGCTGCAGAAAACTTCAGCAGAGAATTAGAGGTTGCTGAGGATATTTGGCATTTCCTTAGTATGTAGTACTCTGTAATCTTGGTTTGTATATTCTGTACATGAAGTGTGAAATTCAGACATACTGAAGGCAGTGGGGTTGTAGCCCATATTTCATTCTGCAGGTGATCAGTTGGAAACTTGTGCTGCAGCAGCTGACACCACCATCAGCATCCAGACTGCAATAACAAGCATGTTGGGCTTTCCTTTGGCAACAGCTGCTGTCACCTCTGGCTGTCAGCCGTCTTATAAAGAAATCAGGATGGAGTCCCTGCTTTTCAATGATCTCTTACTGGATGTTTTAAGGAACAGGAGATAAAGGTATGAGAAATAATACAGATATAATTAGTCATGTGTTGAGGAGCAGGGTGGTCTAATTGGTCTCTTGTATCTCTTAGGTAGCAAACATTGTTTATATATGAAAATGGATTTTCTGTTTTTCAAAAGGTGAGTTAACTCTCTCCTGGTTGCAGTGCTCCCAGAGTTCAGGTAGGCAGAGGCAGGAAGCGCTTTGCATGCAAGTAACCTGAAATATTGTAGATGTTGATCATCAGAATTACAGCAGGAATAATTCTTGGTTTGGAGTTGTTTTCTGTGCAAAAGAACTCTTCCTTAAAATCAATTCCTGTAGGTCAGGGTTTTGTCTTCCTAGTTCAGTACTTGCCTTTTGAAAAATGAGTGAAAGCATTTTCTCTTTGGGTTTTCTTTTAAAATAATTTTTGTTCCCTAATTTTATAACCTTAAAAAAAAAACAAAAAAAAACACTGAACATTTTTGTCAAGGTTTATCATTACAACGAAAGAGGTCACAAATTCTTCATATCTCAGAAGTTAAAAGACATCAAAGCTGAATAATACTAATAAAAACAAAAATTAGCACTTGGCTTGTTTCTTGGTGAGATTTTTTCCAGGTATGGCTTTAGTCCTAGCAGCTGGATTTAAAAAAAAAACCACAAGAATAAATAAAAAAAAAAAAAATCCAAACCATAACTGATTTGCCTTGTTCCTTAATTTGTTGTCTTCTGTCATTGTCCTGGTAGCCAGATTTCTATTACAGATCTCACAAAACTCATCATTTCTAGGGAAAATTTACATCTACAAGAGAGGCAAGCTTTGTCTGCAGTTTCTTGCATAAAGACTGACCTGACAGAAGTTTTGATTTGAACAATGAGAATTTCTTCAGTTACTGTATTGGGGGGAGGTGGTGGTGGTGGTGGTTATAATTTGAAACCAGTGAGCTTCCTGATACTCTTAGTAGCAGTGTGGACAGATCTATTGACATTACCTGGATGATCTAGCACAAGCACCCTCATTTGATCTACAAAGGGGTTTAGATTTCCAAGAGAACCCTTTAAGAGTGCAGTGAGCTCAGGCTACATTTCAGCTTAAACCAGAAACTGTTAAGTACCAGTGGGGACAGCATGTACTCTTCACCATGGAAAAATAATACAGCACAGAAACAAAAAGGACAAAATGAGAACTGTTTTCCTTGGAATGTTTTGTTGGAGCTGTAATTTTTTTTTTTGTATGTGTGTTCATATGCAAAGAAATTTATAAAATGTTTGCTCATATACATAAATCTGTGTTAATAATGGTTTGTGATGTAAATGCTTGTTCTTTTTCATGATGCTTTGCCTGTCAGTGAAGGAGAGAAGAAAGGAATGTGGTCTGTAAAACTGATCAGGATATCTCTATTTTTATTGACTTCTGCTTTTTTTGTGAATAAAATAATTTGAGTTTTCTTGAAACTTTGCAGAAACACTCTTTTCTTTAATTCCCCTTCCCCCCCACCCCAGGTAACTTGGCATTCTCTTGCTGAAGATTGATAGTACTGAACAGGTTCTAGAAAGGAAATTAATAGTATCTGCTCACTGGAACAGGCTGTCCAGAGAAGTGGTGGAGTCACCATCCCTGGAGCTATCTAAAAGACTTGATGTGGCCCAGGAACAGCTTTCTCAAAGGTCCAACTATATTTAAGATCAGTCTTTTCTGCATTCCCAGACCAGCTGTTAGTTCATTCTGTGTACCATCTGATTGAAAAATAGTTCTCTGCTATTTCTGTTTTGCTCTCGGTTTATAGCTACACATAGCTCTTGATAGCTGGGGTAAGAAACAGCCATTCACCAGATGGTGTTATTTTAGATCATCTTGCTGCTTCTGCTTACCCAAATGTTAGATCTAGCAAAAGCACCTCTCATCAGTTGCTGTGTAGTTTTGCTCTATGTTATCAAATGCACCTTTGTATCTTTAAGCAGAACTGAAATGAATGCCTAGATATTGTTTTCTTTTTTCTCTCTCTGTGCTTTCAAACAGCAGTAGAAATTGAAGTTCTGCAGAGATTTTTTTTTTTAGGTCTAATTTATCTCTTAGATCTGTCTGGCTTATTGATAAAAAAATTTACATAGAATTAGCTAATGTTTTGCATTGGCAATATGGGTAAGAAACTATATCCCTGATGAAGTAAATGAACATGAATGCTGATCAAGCTGTCCTTGCAAGGAATAAGCTCTTGCTGTAAGTTGTGAGATCAGACTTCCCACAACAATTCTTAGGTTGTTGTCTGCACACCCCAAAAATCAGCAGAATACAGATGTACAGAATACAGAATATCAACAGATATTTCAGGAAGAAGTGGTGAAAACACCAGCTGTGAATGTTCAATGACTTTCAAAAGCATTCACTCAACTCAAGTTTTTGGTTAGAGAGAAGTGCAGGTAAACTCACAGCCTCTTGATCACTTAAGGAGCACGATACCAGTGAAACCCAAGGTTCTGCTTGGCAGGAAAGCTCTGGAGAATACTGATGAAAAGTGGTTATTTTGTGCTTTTAATGTTTCTACTTAAAGTTTTAAACATTAGGTGTATTGCTCATATTTCAAGTCTAATTGTTTCTGATAAGCTATCAGCAGAAAGTTAATACTTATATTTAATTAAGTGGCACTTTCCAGAATTACTTTGCTGGTAGTACCATAATTAAATGATGTGAGAACAGTCTTTGATACATATGCTCATATTCTTTACTGATACCAAAAATAGAATCTGTAAATCTGTAAATAGAAAAACTGGATGCATTAAGCAGCAGGCCAGAGCAGCAGACCGGGAAGGCTACAGCCATTACCGCTTCAAAGGGACTAATATTAATATCTCTCTAATGCAGCATTTTTAAGCATTTCTTGTATTCTGATGGGCTTTTCATAATTGACCTCCATAAATCATAAAAAATGATTAAAACAAAGAATCTGGGAACTGTGTGAATTGCTAATACCTCCTGGAATGTTGCCATGTTATTTCCATCATTAGGTTAGGCCCAGATTCATCTCACTTCACTTCAGCCATCTGTAAGGTGGCTGTCAAGACACTTCCGATGAGAGGCAACCCAGGGACAGAGCTCTAGAGCATGGTTCTTTCCTCACCAAAATACCTCTCCAAAGTACTTGGAATGAATTGTGCCCTGGAGGTGCCCCCTTCTTCTCTCCCTCTCTCTTTGCAGTTGGATGCCTTAACCTAGGTTCTTAGCTTCTGGGCAGCTGAACTTAGTTGAAGTCAACCAGACCTTTGCATCATGTTCTCAGGTAAGAGCTGAAAATTCTTGAACAGCGAAGATCCTTCAATAACAGAGTTTAGTCTGACTTATGACTCAGCACTTGGATCTTTGATACTAGCTTTGACAGACCCACCAGTCTTTATCAGCTTCTGATAATGAAGTGTTAATCTTCTGCCACCAACATCAGATTTAATGCTCTTTAACGCTATATTCCAGGTTTTGCTGCAAGCAGCTAGCCTTAAAAACAGCACACTATTACTTTATACTTTTGCAAATACCTTCATAGGAAGGATTTAAGAATCTAAAAGCTTTTCTATTAGTCATGTAAGTAGATCTAATTAAGCATCTTATCTCTTTCTACTTCTCAAACCTTTTCTGTGACATCCGGAGGAGGAAGGTGGTTTTGGCTCTTCACCTCATGCAGTCCCTATCTTGTTTATCATGTGGGTCTACAACCTGGGTTTCACAGCTGCTTGCTGATGAAAAGTTAATAATGGTGTTAGCAGTCTCTTTGATCTAAGAACTTGTTTCCATGACCACAATTTGGCATCAAATCAATATTTCTTTTGAAGCCTGTACTTCCCCCAAAGCACCAAACCTATACTTTTCTATGGGGCTGTCCTACTACTTGCCTTGCTGATTTGCATTAGGTTTTCCTGTCTTAATCCAGGTTTGCTTTTTTAGTTTGTTTGAACTAACTCCACTCCTACATAAACACCTCTGAAATGAACAGCCTTTTAATTGACTTTATTTGGGGAACATGTAATTTAGGTGTGGAAACTCTCTAATTTCACCACCATCTATAAATAGATGCCTCCTCCCCCTTCTTCAATAAAGGACAAGAAATAAAATTTTGCAGCAACTGAAATGGTGGATCAAGTCCAGTTTTTAAAACTAGAATAATTATTTGGCTGCTTATGCTTTGTTTTCAGCCATGACACTCAGAAAAACGCATACTCCAATACAACCCAAAGCATGTTTAAATATATTCAAACAACACAGGGACTCTCTAGACCTGCCAGCTGGAAAATGAGGGATCTGACCTCAAGAGAACCATGCATGAGGATTGGAGTCTTGGAGACAAAGAAACACAAGGGGGGAAGAATTCT
Source organism: Eubucco bourcierii (assembly GCA_013396675.1). NCBI lineage: Eukaryota > Metazoa > Chordata > Aves > Piciformes > Ramphastidae > Eubucco > Eubucco bourcierii. The sequence goes on from VWZE01010704.1 coordinate 1,322,560, forward strand.
GTTTTCTCACTTCGGGCACTCACGCTCACCTATGTTTTAACAAATGATTGTTTTTCCCTTCCCACCTGCGTATCCTTCCCTGGCAAAGAGAAACACTGAAGCGTGTGCCAACTACCTGCCGGCCCCCGCCAGACGGGTTCCAGTCTCCCAGTTACAGTAATGGCTGTGCTGGACAGCGGGGCCAGGGCCCGGCTCGGCTCGGCTCGGCTCGGCTCGGCTCGGCTCGGCCTCTTCCGGGCTGGCGGCAGCCGGTACCGCTGCAGCCGGCTCTGCCGCCGTCTTGCCGCTTCGGAACGTGGGCTCCGCCCCCCCGGGAGGAGCGACCGGCCCGCCTGGTCCGAAGCACCGCCCTCTCCGCGGCCTCGGTTCCCGGTCCTGCTGCAGAGCCGCTGGTCGCCGGCAGGGGGCAGAGTCCGCCTGCGCGGATTGCGCGCGACCGGGCAGCAGCACGCTCTTCGAGAAACTTCCGGAAACAGCTGGGCGGATGTGACGTCGCCAGTGACAGAGCTTCCTGTTTGCGGCTGGAGCTGAGCTACTGCCGTTGCCGTTGTCCCGGGTTGCTGGCGGTGAGGGTGGTGGCCGCGCTGCGGACGTACCGGGGCAGGTGAGTGCGAGGGAGCGAGACTGGCCCGAAACTGGCCTCACTTTGTTGGGCTGTGTGAGAACAAGGAGGGGGCGAGCGGAAGGGCGCGCTAGTTCCTGGCCCAGGCCCGTCCTCCGTATCTGATCCAGGCCTCGGTTCTTAGCAACAGTGTTGCTGGTAACGGGGCTTCCTGCGCCGCCATGCTGCGCGCCGGAGGACCGGCGGCCGTGTGTTCCCCCTAGGGAGACGGGGGGACTTGCCTTGAGGTTTTCCTCCTAGTTGTTGGGGAGGTGCGTGGCGGCAGTTCTGGGGCGGCCGGAAAGGGGTTCGCGTGTGGCGCGCTGGGGAGGGTATGGGACGATGGAGCTCTTCGATACTGAGGGGCGGGCAGTGAGGGAGCCGCCTCCGGGCGCAGTGACTGCGTTGAGCTTATCCTGTAACTCGGAGCGGAGTACATACAATTCGGGATCTTCGGGCCATACGGCCCCAGATCGGATTTATTTTCAGTTTACCGCAAGCAGAGAAGACTTAAGGAAAAAAAAAAAAATCGGCATTTCCATTTTTGCTTGGACTTTCAAGTCACGAAAAGGCGAGGGAGAACCTCGTTTCACCCTTTCCTTTTGAATGTGTTGGACATACCGTAAAGTCTTATTCCTCGCAGTGTACTTTTTTATCATACTTGCAAACTAAACACTTTAGCGTTCGTGGGGTTTTTTGTTTGTTTTTCCTTCAATCTGTCAGAAGTAGTTTAGTTCTGTTGCGTTTATTCAGAGTAGGTCAGCAGTGGGGTTTGTCATGGGTGAAGGTGGTATTGGCTGGAGGTTTTGAACTTGCAGTTGGCAAGTTCCAAGCAAAGTTGAAAATTGTCGCTGGCAAGTGAGGATCATAGTTTGTCGTAAGTATTTACCGGACTTCTAAGAGGACAGCAGGTTGGGAAGTGAACTTACTCGTTACCAGTGTTCCTGTTTGTAACAACATTTTATGTTGTGTCACAGTTCTGTTATCAGAGCTCTCCTTGACTACTCAAAACCTGTGCTGCAGGCTTGAGCTATTCTATTGAAGGCATCGGAAAAGATTATTCAAAATACCGAGCAAATCTGTTTTGAATTCCCATAACGATAACCTGCTTGCTTGGTTCTCATTTGGCTACAGTAACATCATAGATGCTCAATTTGTAACAATGCTATTGTGCAAATGATCAAGCTTGTGACATTGCCTTGCCAATCAGTGATCAAGTCCTGAGTTTTTAGAATATAAAGCATCAAAAAGAAGAACAAAGTGTTAACATGGGGAATAGCTGAAATGAAACTAGCTTCTGCCTCTCAGGTCTTTTGAGGTTGGTGCTGCTGTTGTGTGCTGACCTTAATTTTTGTTTACTCTTTGGAGATCCTTGTACTCTAGATTTTACGTTCAGCTGATGGTCAAGAGCTGCTGGTTAAAGTACCATTTAGTTTGCTAGATTATGTTGTTGAGAAGACGGTGAATAAATGTATTTATAGGTCTTGCTTCTGCTTACTTTTTTTTTCCTAAATTACAATGCTAACTAACTAGTGCATAACACCATTCTAATTTTTTCCCTCTTGACTCTCATGCTGCCTTTTCAGAGATATTTCAAAATGGAAGTTAATTTAGGACTACATTTTCTTAAATAATCAGGCATTAGAGGAGAAATTGAAATTAAAATCTCAATCTCTAGTTTTACTGGCAGTGCCGTTTAAACTACAATGTTAATAATAATTTCTGTGTCCATAGATGAAAAAGTTCTCTGCTCTCTGTCAGATTTGGCGTTGTAGCACTTGTGCTTTCTGACTAGCATGTTCTTACCAATTCAGCTTTTATCACTGGTATTTTCTTCTCTCTTTCCTCGATTGATACAGTTTGCTGATTTGTTTTGTCTGGACTTTGGAGCTTCAGCTTTCTGTAGCTCAGGGTTTTTAGTTTTGTTATGTATGTATTTTTAAAAAATAATTTAGTAAGTGAAAAAAATGTATATGTCTTTCATTGACTAGAAGTTCTGGAATGCACATGGAGAGAGGAAACAATTTAGTTAAATAATCATCTCAACAAAAGGATTTAATAATTCTGTATTGTATTTGGACTATACTGACAAAAGAAATACCTGTATTGTTTGTTTTCAGAACTCCTTCCTCTGTATGGGTGTGCTTAACACAGTGGCCCAGTAAGGTCTTTGAGCTGAGATGGGGTAGCTGACAAAAGAAATACCTGTATTGTTTGTTTTCAGAACTCCTTCCTCTGTATGGGTGTGCTTAACACAGTGGCCCAGTAAGGTCTTTGAGCTGAGATGGGGTAGCTGACAAAAGAAATACCTGTATTGTTTGTTTTCAGAACTCCTTCGTCTGTATGGGTGTGCTTAACACATTGGCCCAGTTAGGTCTTTGAGCTGAGGTGGGGCGGGTTGAGGATGATGGTTGTGTTTTATTGTGAGACCAGAGGCATTGTAGTTCTGGCCTAGAACTGAATTGTCACATCAGCCTGAGCAGACTTGAGTGGAGCTGTGTTCTGTTGACTGTTCTCATGTGCTGCTTACTGTAGGGGATGGTGCATCTCAGTCAGTCAATACAAGTCAGGCTTGTGTGGACCATTTGTTTCTTACCATATAGTGATGTTGAAGGGACTGTATTGACTTAATTTTCAACTTAGCTGTGTGAGGTTTAATATTCTAGCATTTTTCTCCTAAAGTAGGAGTTGCTCTATTTCTTTAATAGTATTTATAATGAACCACGTCAGATGTGTTCTGAAAACATTTTCAGTCAACAGCTTTTCCTTTGTCTGGATTTATGCAAGATACGGAAGGATTAGTGAGAAATTATTTAGCCTTGTCAAAACATGTTGGATCTTGTATACAGTGATTGTTAATTTCAAGAGATTTAAATTAAAACTGTAGTCAATGATGTTTGTGGGCTTAAATTACGTTTTCTTTGCTTTTGGATGAAATACTACATTTGAATGTCAGACACTTCTGAAGTTTAAAGTTCAAACATTATTCTGCTTTTGTTTATTTAACTGCTAGGGAAGAAGTGGATATGAACTTCAGTTCTACAGTTACTAGTTGTAGGTTTAATTTATGCTTTCTGTTTATTCTGAATAAGTACTGAGATCCCACTGATACTATTTAGGACTCAACTACAAGGAGCATAAAGCTCATAATAATTTTGAAGCAATATGTGGCCACATCGCACCAATTTTTGTTAAAGCCTTCTTAATTCTTTTCAGTAGAAGAAATTCTCGATCTTGAAATGTAGTTTGAATCTTTGACAGCCTGTCATCATTCAGAAAAAGAAAAGGGCATTTGCTTGAATGACTCCAAAATCTACTTCAGGGGAAAGTGTGTTGAAACTTTAAACAATTTAATTTTCCCTGAATGATCATCTAGCTGCATGTGATACTTGGCTGAAACTTTCTAGACTTGATCTTTGTGGGTGGAGGCTTTCACTGTTGTAACTTCTTAATCAAACAGGGATCATACATTTTTTTAAAAAGGAGCTAGGAGTATTTTTATTTTGTATAAAATAGCCTTTTATGGTTGGTTTTAAGAGGGTACCAGTGTTCTAGATATTTGTATGATACAATTCCAAATTTGGACACCTGAGTTGTGTTTGGAAAAGTGCCCCTTTGCTTTAAGGAGAGCTGGTGAATAAGTACCCCTTGATTTAAGGCACACTCATAGATCAGATAGATAAGTAGTGGAGTATCAGCCAAGGGTGTGAGAGTAGCCTGTTTACTGATCTACTTCCTCTTCCAGTTTTTGTTAACTGCTTTATGTTTCTTTCACAGAGGAAAGTTTGCCCTTTTTTTATTTATTTATTCTACTTCCATTTTTAGTAGGTTAATTATTTTCCGAAGGTTTCTTAATTGTTGCCCTCTACAGGCTTTCTGTGTGCCAGACAGTAATACACACAGGAAGGTCCTGCAGTTGTTGCCACAGTTGGCTGTATCTTGCTCTCCGCAGGGAGGAGAGGAATGGACAAGGTTCTTTGTGACTTCTTGCTTTGAAGGGTGAGAGAATCTGATGTAGATGGCTCCTTCTTGTGTATGTGGTGGTTTTTTGGGGTTTTTTTTTTTTTTTAATAGAATGTGAGGTGCTAGGTAAAGCAGTCAGCTTAGCTACCTTTTCCCCTGTGTGAACTGCATCCTTGCCTGTAATCACAATATCTCAATCTACTCTGTTTTTCTATGTGAAACAGGATGTTTGGTGTGAACATGAGATTAAACTAAGCTTTTTGGAATGTTCATTTTATTAGATTCATCTCATGAGGATACTGTGGTTGTATTAATGTAATGAGTGTAAACATTGCTATTTAAGTATGTTTTATTAACTTTAATTACATGGTAAAATTACATTTTTCTATGAAACTAATTTCAAGAATCCATGAAGTTAAACTGGCTTTTCTAAGCCAAGGTAGGTAGATGCTACAAGTACTGAGGTTTTTAATATACCTTAGTCTGTACCACACTGTATATATTAGTGGGAAGAACGATTTGATGTTCATGCACTGTTTAAGTGTATTTGTCAGTCAGATTAATCATAGATGTCTTCTCATTATTTGTGATACTGTACAGAATTGAACTAAGTTTCTCAGCATTCTAAAACTTCCTCTTAGAAGTTTTTCTGATGTACCGCATGGGTATTAACACTCATAGAGTGGACCTTTGCTAGTATGGCTAAGAGACTGCTCATGGTCTCAACTCGGTTACTTGTGGCACATCCCACATGTTGTTGCTAGAACTGACTAAGACCTCTTATTTGGAATTTGGCCAAAATTTTGGTACTTGTATAGATGCCTCTTGCTTACTTGTACTAGGTGAAATGTATCTCATTGTTGCCTGAGTGGTGTGGTGTTCTGCTCTGAAGAGTTGTGTGAGATCGGTCTTTCTGGTTAGGACATGGGGTGACTGCAGAAGGTGATTTCTGTAACCCATTACGTGGACGTTAAAAGTAGTGACATCTTCGAGCCATTGAGAGCTTCTGAGCCGCTGGTGCAAATAGATCTTGGATGCCTTGGCAGCTGGTTATTGCATTATGGTCGGTCTTTACTTATTCTTCTTTTAAAGGGGTGATGTGGAGAGATACAGACCAGTAATTACAATTTGGGGATTGCACTTGAAATCTGTAGCTTATGAGCAAATGAACTTCATTTGAAGACTGAAAATATTTTTGTCTCTGAATTTACTGTACTCTAAATAATAAAAAGCTTAGCAAAGGTGTCTTAGCTATGTAAAAATCAAATTAAGGAGTACTAGAAAGCTTCATCAGTGTGTGTGTTGCATAGTATTCTCTGTATGGCCCACAGCAGTGTTAATGCTACTGCAACCTGGAATAAGAGTGTGAAATTTTATCAGGTCCAGCTGACATACTGGTTTCTAATACAACTCTTGGAATATGAAAAATCATATATTTTTAATCATAGGTTGCAATTCCCAAATATCCTTGAGTGCGTGCATCATCTATTAACATACCAGAGGCATCTCTATATTGCTCATCATCTATATTGCTGTTGAGTAGGTCAGATGCAGGCTCAAGCTGAACTGGGATCTTCAACAGGGTATTCTTCCTATGTCACTGTCAGGATGCACTCCTTTAGATAAGTTAATAGAAAGCAGGCAGGTACTGGGAATTGAATGGCTGTGCAACTTGACTGGCAGTTTCTGAGAGCTTCATGAATCAGGAATTTGGAACTCCATCTCTCTCTACCCAGGTGACTCTACTAGTCACTGAACTTGAGCTCTTCTGGCATCTTTCAGGACTCTCCATGCTGCCCCATTGCTTCATGGCCAGAAATAGATAACTTTTTCTGTCTAGGCTGACTGCAAAGGTCGCATGCCCCTTGGTGTCTAAATTCCCTCCTGACTGATTTAAGAATTTGTTTGGATACATTCCTCCCTTCCATATTTAGTTAGGGGTACTGCTTTGTCATCCCTTCAGGTTGTGCATCTGATTACACTTCTTTTCTTTGTGTCATCTGATCTTATAAAACTTTATAGCTTTCTACATATCTATCATCTGTAATTTTCTCATGCCTTTTATGTAGCTGAGGTCTTTGCTGTAAAGAGAATTTATGAGCTGGGTTTCAAGATAATTGTGAACAATCTAGCTTTGGGCTGTGCTGTGGGAGTGAGGTCTCAAGCCTGGCCATGGAATATCCTATCAGTTGCCTTGAGCTAGTATAGGCAGTAAGAGCTTCTGCTTGCTAAGCCCTAACAAAGCTCACTTCTCAAATGGCAACTCAGTACTCACTTTTGGTCCCAGCTTTAGTTTTCTGTTGTTTAGGGTATATTGGTGCATGTACTGAGTCTGAACTTAGAAGCTGCAGCACTGTTTTTTAATGAACATGTCAAGTGTGTAAGGAAATACATGTTGAAATCAGTGTGACTACCAGTGTGCAGAAAGTTCTTTAGAAAAAGGTGACTTTTTTTACATACAAGTTGTTTTTCCTACCTGCTTATCCTAGCTAAAAGCTTGAGTTTTGAATTCTCACTTCAAAATATCCACCTTAGAGGAGTGCTAATGCAAGGCTTGTATTTAAGGAAAGAAGAATATGGAAAAAACCCTTAACAGTATGATACCACTCTCACGTGTTGTGGCTTCCTGCTGTTGGTTTACTGGTTTTAGGCTGGTATCTCTTGCTAGGAGGGGCTCTGACCCTAAACTTGACTCATAACAGATTCCCCTTGTTCTGATTTCATTATGTATATAGAGTGTTCCATATATGCTGTTACTCATAAGGGCTGCAGGATTTGATAGCAAGGTTAGCAGGGGTTAAGTACACTCCTCACCTATAAATATATAGACCTGTTCTTCTAATCATCATTTGGGAAACAACAGAACTAGCAAGGCTAGTTGATAGCAAATACTCTGGGATGCTTGTAGTAATCTCAAAGTTTACATATTAAACCCTGCCATTACTATGTCAGTATTGACATTCTAAATGTTCTTTTTAATGGATGTCTCCTGATTTTGTTCATCCTTACTGTTCTTTTCTTTTCTTTCCTTTTCTCTTTTTTTTTTTTTTTCATTTTTTTTCTTCAGTGAGCTTGCCTGACTGTGTGCTTTATGTTGCTAAACACAAAGATGGTGAATAGAGTTCAGTAACTTTGACAATGTGACTTTTCTGTTAAGATTTGAATACAGAAAGTCTTACTGGAAACTATAGGTGGAATTTTAGATTTCTAAGACCTGCATGTAGGTTTTTTGAAGGGAGCATCTCAGTGGAAGATGGTAGATGTGAAAGATGTGTCCCCCGTTTATTCTTTGTTCTTAATGCATAAAGTAGGTATCAGAGATGACATAAAGTGAGCATGATGTGTGGTTTTTTTAGCATTCAAAGTTGTTAATGTATATATCAAAATGGTGACATACTCTTCTTAGTCTTAATATACTGATTGAATCTATATTTTTAGTCTAATTTGTTTCAGGAACCTGCTGTTTATTTGTTTCTCTGTGTTTCAGTGGGATTGAAAACAGTCTCAAATCTGTCATATCAAATTTGCCAGCTCCTACCTGAGCTGAAGTAGCATTATTGGACAAGATTCGTTTACAAGTTCTTGTTGTTACAGGACTTGAAAGGCTCAACTATTGCTAACAAGACAACTACTGAAACATGGTGGATTACTATGAAGTTCTGGGAGTGCAAAAACATGCCTCAGCAGAAGATATTAAAAAAGCGTGAGTATCACTGGTATATGTTATTTGTTTTAAGGAACAAATACAATCACATGTCTTCTGGATTCTCATTTTGTTCAGTACTAGGGTGAGTAGTAGTCACCTTCTTCAATATTCTGAAGAAAAAGCATTTGTGGATTTTTTTAAATGAAATTGGGAAAAGAGTTGTGAGTACTGCTGAAATGAAAATGCCATCAGTCACTGGTTTTCAATCACTGTTAAATAAGTTTATTTGCAAGTGTACATCCAAACTGATGTGGTACAGACGGTGACAGCTCCTTTTGTGGCTGAATTGCAGTAACTGTACTTCTTGTTTGCAGAGGGGTGCTTATGAAAGTGAAGTATTTGGCACACTGCTTTTTTTGGATACTAGGTCTTAACATGACATCTGGTTTATGTGCTTAGGTTTTGATCAGCTGAACATCCATTACTGTTAAAAACCCTATCCTGTTTAAATTATGAGCGGCGAAATGATTTAAATGCAGTTATTTGTTCAGATTTACTGTTTAGGTAATGTTTTAAGATGAATATTTGTAACATTTTCAAGACATACTGTTTACTTTTCAACAAACAGTTGGGAGTAACCATTTCTGTAGTATGCATTTCTAGTATACCCAAACTGTTTGACAATAAATTGTAGTTTTGAGTGACCTGGAAATTCAGTTTCTCTTTTTTCCTTCTCATAGATAACTGAGTTTAATTAATCAAATTGTACTGGTGCCTGGAAGATTGTGGGTTTTTTTTCCTTCTGTTGTTCTTTTGCGAATCCCTGTGCGTGTTGCTTTGTCAACTCAAGTGTTTGAACTGTGATCTTGAATGATTCAATGTAAATTGCTCCAATTCAGCCCAAGTGCAAGCATAGCTTTACCTTTTTTCTTGGTTTAACCCCAGCCAGCAGCTGGGCACCACACAACCACTTGCCTATTCCTCCCCTCTCCTGGTGGGATAGGGAGAATAATCAAGAAAAAGTGTTGAGATAAGAACAGTTGAAATATAGTAATAATGAGAAGGAATATAATAAAAAGAGAAGTAAGGAAAGACAAATGATGCACCATACAGTTGCTCATCTCACCCACTGACTGATGCCTGAGCACCAATCCACTCATCCTGACGATACATTCTATGTTATGGAATATCCCTTTAGATAGTTCAGGTCAGCTGTCCTGCCATGCTCTCTTCCAGCTTGCTGTCCGCCTGCTTGATGGCAGATGATGGGAAACTGAAAAATCCTCAGGATAAGTCCTTAGCAACAACTGAAACATCAGTATGTTATCAACACCGTTCTCACTCAGAATCCAAAACACAGCACTGTACCTGCTGCTAGGTAGGGAGAAAATTAACTCGTCTCAGCCAAAACCAAGATACATCTCTAAGCAGTCATGAGCACTTTGCCTGAAATATTTCATTTGAGGGCAGGAATTGTGTGCAGGTGTTAGCAGTCAAGGAAGCTACTGATGTTAGGGTATGCTCACAGTTTGATATCAGGATACTCTTGGAATATCTTTGAGCTCTAGAGGAGAAGGGAATAGGAGAAATGTTACAGAATATTTTGCATAGACCAGCTACACGTTGATCATCAGAAGTGCACAGACATCACCTTAATAGTTTAACTAAAGAACTTCATGCTCACTTTTTAATTTAATTTCTTTTTCAAAGTGGTATGGGAGCTTTGAAATACTTTAACTTGTTTGAAACATTCTGTGTTTCTCTGTATAGCATAATACTTCATTTCAGGGTAAAATAACCTTTGTTTTCCTTCCATTTAGGTACCGTAAACTGGCATTAAAATGGCACCCTGATAAAAACCCAGACAATAAAGAGGAGGCAGAACGACAGTTTAAACAAGTAGCTGAGGCCTACGAAGTTTTGTCAGATGGTAGGTGTTTTAAAAGAACTTTGAACTGTAGGGCTTTTATCTGGTATCAGACAGAAAATGGTGATCTTTGGTGCTTTAAAGGGGTGTCATAACTTTGGTTTACCATCCAACTCAACTGCTTCCTTTTCAAAACAAAGGAGAGAAAAAGAAGCTTCCAGGTAAGACAGAATAAGTATAAAATTAGAAACAAAAGAAATTCAGGATCTCTCTAGGTGAGTAACTAAACCAGCTTCCTTCTAGAAATTTAAGTCCTGTTTGCTGGGCTCTTCTCAGTAATTTTTGAAGAGATACCTGTGAATACCAAGACTGATACTACATAGGAGGTAAAGCCAGTGTTGCCATCTGTATAAGAGAGTTACTGTGTTCATACAATAAAAATCAGACCAGGCAAACTGTGCTTTATGTACTGCTGGGCCTACTGTAATGCTAATCTAGTCATGACAAAGCTTTAGCATACTCTAAACAGTGCTGAAAATCTAGATTGTTTGGGTGAATTCTGTACATTCAGTCAATGGTGATAACTGAGGAGATTTAATTTTGAATTGTTCTGAAATAGTTACTTAACCTGACCTGTGTGATGCAGGAATACAGCTTGTAGTTCACCTATATCTTTCTGCTTGAGAAGTGTCATTATCTTTTGCTTGTGTTCTGGCAAAAAGCCGTCTGAATCATAACAAAGTGATTTAAGCTGCTTTGATTATTTTTCCTCTGTAATTGACTGCAGCTGTCTGTGTGCTATTTCTGAAGTGTCCTTGATTTCACCTGAGACCAGTGAACATGGGAAAACTATATTTAAAGCACTAGCAGCATCTAGATTACCTTTCAGAATTTGGCTTGGTTTATCAAGCTGCAGCCTTGTTTCTTTGCCTTTGATACTTAACTGACATGGGAGAAACAACCTACTTTATGGGCAATTCATTGTATACTTCTCTTCTAGAGTAATTCAACTTTAAGCAAATTTTTTGAGCAACATAACAATAGGCTGTTGGTTTGCTTGTTACGCAGGTCTTTTAAGTTCTTCAGAAACAGTACACTGCTAGAATTTCAGAACACCTTCTGTAAATACTGCCTTCCTTTGGGTCTATATAAATCCTGAGTTTCTGGTGTCTTAATCATTTCTACAGCAGGGGCATTTGAATCTTGAGCCCTGTGATTGAGAGACAGTTACCCTTCCTGCAAACTTAATGAATTTTTCTGACACCATTACAAGCTTGAATGAAGGCAGATTTTTGGCAGAATAATAATTTTTTTTTTTTAAGGGGTTACGTAATCAAATATTGAAATTAGGTGATCACACAGCACACTTCCCTTGTGGTTTCAAGAACATTTTATTTTTCACGGTGTACTTTGTGCTTTGTGAACGTTCTGGTTGTCTTTCTGGTGGTTTGTCTGCCTTAGTGTTCTGGTCTTTTTATGTTGGTGTGTAGGCTAATCTCCTTTCTTTAAAAAAGGGCTTTCTAGAAGGTCCATGCGGGTAATGTACCAAGCTTTGCTGGGAGTGTTTGCGTGTGTGTGAACCTACTGCAAGTTTCCATTGTTTGAAGGTGATGATGAGTATAGAAAATGTTAATTCTCATAAGTCAAAAGTATTTTACTTTTCAGCAGCTGTTCAAGGTAACTGCATGTTCTTTCAGTGATACTGTTTAAATTTTGAAACCATCCTTCACTGAAGAGATTCTGGTGGGAAGCTCATGTTAATAGAGGAGTCTAAAATCGGATGCCCTGACTGGTTTTTGGCTGATACTTCCACAACAGTGCAAGCAAAATAAACCATCTGACTCTTTAAGCTCTTCAGGTTCCTTTTCAGTACCGACAGTGGAATTTGATCTTATGTATTAATATAGAATTAATTTTTCTCCCCTTGCCCATGGATACTGGAAGACTGATATGGAGTGAAATTAAGAAAGAACCATTCCTTGTCTTCTAAAATGAGAGCAAGCAACTTGAGTCAAGCCCTTCAACGGTGTTTTTTTAACATCACTTCATTTTCCTTTATGAAACTGGAAGCAATTATATTTTATTTGAGGGGTTTTGCAGTCACTCATAAAAACAGCTCTGTAAAGATGAAGACTGAAATATGCTTTTTAAGGGCAAACTTCCTTTTCCTGATACAAGAGGACCTGAACGTTTATTAACTAAATGGTAGTAGGTACAAAGTTTAGTGCCTGTTGTTTCTGAAAATAAAGTGCTTCAACAATCCACAAAAAATTATTCACCAGTTACGTGCCAGAATTTTCTTAAATAAACAAGACTTGAGAAGATGTTTAGCTGAGAATAGCAGTTAAGTCTGTTGTTTTTTTTCCCAGTTTCAATGTGCCTGTTTACTGACATGATGACATTTCTCCTTGTAGCTGGTAAACGTGAGCTCTATGACAAGTATGGAAAAGAAGGCTTAATAAATGGAGGTGGAGGTATGTTGATAATTTGCAGTTCCTTGCTTTCTTTATTCTGATGGAAAGCCATTTTTCTGTAGCTTTCTTTTTAAAACAGGGATCTGGAAATACCTATAGTAGTACCTAATCTTAAAAAAATTTAATCTTAAAAAGTAATTTTACAAAAATTAAAATTGAATTCTTGTTAGAATGTTTTTTTAGTTGTTGTAAAGGTATTGTTGATATTTGGAAATAGAGAGAAAAAAATTAATTATATAAGGTATTCTGTGATCACTTGAGTGATATCTGAAAGGGAAGGAGGTATTTTTTCATGATTCAAATACCATGTAGACCTGAAATTTCTTGTCAGTAAGAATGCATGTGGGTAGTTGAAATTTAACCTTTTGGTGTTGGGTTTTTTTTTCAGGTGGAATGCATCACGATAATCCGTTTGGATTTGAATTTACATTCCGTAACCCAGAAGATGTCTTTAGGGAGTTTTTTGGTAGCAGGGACCCATTTTCATTTGAATTCTTTGGTAAGCAATCCACTGATTTTAATGTGTGTCTAAAGTAAAGAACTTATTCCTACAAAACATACATATCTAATGCATATTTATTAGAAATACATTGAAAACTGGTGGTAAACAGTTCGTATTTTATATTATATTTAAAATTATTTGTTTCTTGGTTGTTTCTTCTCGGTTGATTTGACATTACAGAACAGATACAGCTTGAGAAGTCATATTTCGTTGGAAGGAGTGGTTTAAAAAAACACCACATAAAATCATGACTCTGTAGATTGGAAGTAACTAACATTCTGCAGGAAAAAAAACCGCTTTGGAATTCCTTCCTGAGTATTTGACTGGGCAAACAGTCTCTTGAATTTGATCTCTTTTGATCTGTGAATATCAAAAGATGACTTTGAGAGCTTCTGGGTGAGTTAACTGTTACAGCATAACTCTCAGTCAGAACTTGGATCAGAACAGACATGATTTTCTTGTATCAAAATAAGGACAACTGCATACATAATTTACATACTGTGCAAAATTCATGTCACGTGTTTGCTTGGGAGATACAACCCCTGAAAGCTCAGATAATGTAAATAGTTCTTGAAACCTGGATACTTCAGTTAGTTAAAAAAAGTGATTATGTGATAAAGTTGTCAAAGAAATCTTTTTACCATAGTGCTGATGGTCTTTTGACTGGTGATGTTCCTTGCACTAGTGTACTGAAGGTCTTTTCAGAGCTATTGGAATTCTTACTAGGTCTTTTCTTGTACATTCTACTGCCTAAACTGCTTACCTATACAGCAGTACAGATCCTGGGGTTCAGTATTTACTTAGAGATGATACTAAGTCCTATGTTGAAAACTGCAAGAAGTGTACTTGAAAAACAAAGCTGTCTTCTGAAGTGCCTTGATGCTGACTAATCTCTGTAATAATACGTGTAGTGGTTTAATGTTTTTAAAGGCAATTTGTAATCTTTATGGCAGCATTGAGGGGCTAATTCAACTCGGATTTTAATTGTATCATTCTCTAGTTTGCTGTTAAGGGATCATCAATTGTTGGATGACTCTAATGAAGGATTAGAAAAGGGGTTTGAAGGACTGGAGATTGAGTTCGGTAGCATGTTCGTTGATTAATTATATGAGTAGCTTGAGGAGGAATCTAGAAGAGGATAAACAGCAGAACTTAAAGCAGTTTGATCCAGTGGGAAATGAGCAGAGGTAGTAAAGGGTAGATTGGAGTAAGCATCTAGCAAAATACTGATGAGTGAAATGGGTGCTGAACTGGGAAGAGGTAACTTCTTCACTGTCCACAGAGGAAAAATCTTAAGGAATGCTGGATGAAGATGAGGATTTCGGTGTAGATGAGATGAATGACTTTAGCACTGGTTAGGCTACATCCAGAGTACCAGACCATTTCTGGGCTCCTCAGTACAAGAAAAACAGGCTGAATAGAGTCCAGTGAAAAAGGTTGCTGAGAAATTAAAGGACTGATACTTCTCTTGCATGAGGAAAAGGCTGAGAGAATTGCTGCACTTGTTAATTGCAGAGAAAGCTCGGGGTGAGGGTCTTATCAGTGCATATGCAAAGAAAGGGTGTAAAAGAAGTGGATCTAGGCTATTGTCGGTGGTGACCTGTAGCAGTACAAGAGTCAGTGAGTGCAAGTGGAAGCACAGGAAGTTCTGCCTGAACTTAAGGTAACGCTTCTCTAATATTAGGGTGACTGTTGGAGCAGGTTACCTGAGAGGTTGTGGAATCTCCATGTTTGGAGATGGCTAGAAGCTGTCTGGATGTGGTCCTGGGCAACCTGCTCTAGGTGGCTGTGTGAGCAGGAGTTTGGACCAGGTGGCCTTCAGAGGTTCCTGTCAACCTCAACATTTTGTGGTTCACTGGTAGAAAAGCCTAAAAAGTAATGAGCAAAATGTTGAGCATGAAGGTAGTCAGGAGGATTGGGGACAGAGTGCTTAGCTCTCTTTCGTTTATCTTTTACTCTCAGGTACTTTAAAATAGTTCTCAAACAATTATCTTTACAGCAAATTGTATGTCCCATGTTCTGCCTACTGGGAGAATGACTTGGCCTCTCTTGTTAGTGCTGATGAAGCAAATACAACTAAAAGGATTTTACTTCCTGTCTGAAAATGTTAGTGTTCATCACTAACCTTAAAGCCATGCAGTAAAGTCATGGGCTTGAAAAGAACCCAAGGACTTAAGTTTTGGATTTCTTGGAAGGCTGTACAACATAGTGCATAGAGCTGTCTAGCTTATCAAATGGAGGTACCATTGCTGCCAAGATTTTTTTCCAGGGATTTTGGAACTACTTTAGCTTCTTCCATAGAGCTTACCCTGATCTAATGGCAAACTTCTGCCTCTGTTTGATACCTGAATTTATTTATTGAAAAGCAGGTTATCTACTTCATGTATTGATCTCTGTCATTGACAGCTTTTAAGTACAAGTAATGTGCTCTAGGCTACACTTCTGCAGAGGATGATTCTGACACTGTCAACAGTATTACATGTGCACCAGTTGATGAAAACCAGTGGTCTTGAAACTGCCTCCACTTTATGTGGATAGTTGTGTCAGTAATCAGAGTACTAAAACTTATGTTGAGCACCTCTTTTTTTTTTTTTTCTTTTAATTTGGTTTGGCATTAAGATGTGTAAGGCATTATTTAACACAGCAAAGTGTAACTACAAAACTGTTTTCCCACAGCTTTCTGTAAAAGATGTTTGCAGCAATCTCTGCATTTATGTAAATGCTTAAGCATGAAAGTACAGGTGGTTTTACCTGAATGTAGTGCATCTAATAATGCCCAAAGAAAACAGTGAATATTTGTATTGGTAAACTTAGAACCCTTGTAGATTCTGCTGCGTTAAAACATTGGTGGGATGGCTTTTCAGCTTAGTGAGTTTTCTCTGGAACTGGTGACTTCTTAAGGAATTACTTGGGTTATAATTGATTTTATAAGCAGTTGAGTAAGGACTGAGGTCATAATTTCTAAAAATGTACATGGGTGGAATGAAAGACGAAATTGAATAAATACTTTGAAATGTTTGCACCTTCTCTACAGTTTGAAGTGGCATGTAGTGAAGCCCACACAATGCAGGTGGGACTCTGCATATTCAATGGCAGTAAGGATATAAAGAGCAGTATTCACATGCATAGTCTTTGTAATGTTACGGATATAAAAAATTTATCCAATTTGGCTATGAATTGAGTCTGTTAAAGTCACTGAACTATATTGCAGTGCTCTCTCTTGCAGTTAAAGAAAGGATTCTTTATAAACAGAACCATCTTTGTTTGTAGAAAAGAGGAGAATGTATGAAGACTTTTGTGGTGATTCTACTTGATCAGTCCCTTCAGACATTTCAAATGGAAATTTATAACACTGTTGAAGAGAGCTTCCAAATGCAGGACAATTAATGCTGTGATGAAATTTGTCTTGTACATCCCAAACCTATTTGGGTTGTTAGTCCTCCACCAAAGTGGTTTGGTTTTCTTGGATGGCTAGGTGGTTAAATTGGTCGAGGAAAAAATGCTGAACATAGCACAAGAAAAACAGGTCATTCGGTGGTAGTGGAACATTCCTCCACTTTCAAAGTAGAGGCCTGATCACGTGGAAATGGTGGTTAGTCTTGAACTTGCTCTGCTTGAGCATCTTTGTAATCATGGTATAGATGGCGTTCAAAGGTAATGTTTTAAGTCTCATTTTTCTAAAAAATGACTACTCTCACAATCTCTACTGTGTATCATTAGAAGGGCTTTCAAATGCTTCTGATAAGCTTTTTTAAATAAGTGGGTCAAACATCTGTTTGACATCTGATTTGTAGAAGCAAACAATTACAATAATACCATACTCGGACACTCCAGACAGGTGATTCAGCAGTGCTTGCAACAACTTCTTAGTGTCTCTCCTCAGTGGCATCAATGCTATCCTTTGTAGTCAAAAAAGGAAATTATTTCCATGCAAAATGCTTGCAGGTTTCTGTGGCCTGTTAAATTCAGATAATAAGGAGTATGCTCTGGGCATACTCCAGAGGCATAGCATGAAGTTCTGTCTATATTTGCTACAAATTGAGAACTTAATTCTTTTTTTTTTTTTCCAAATAGGAGATCATACAGAAATGCCTGCTCCCAAGAATTCTGTTTTATTGTGTATGTCATAAAGTGCAGGATTAATGGTTGGATTTGGTGATCGTATAGGTCTTTTCCAAGCAAAACAATTTTATAATGCATCTATAGCTCCTTGCATGAACAGATTATTCAGACCCATGTTTCAGACTCTCTTCCAATGCTATCCATAATGTTACTTACAGTATGATTTTGATATAAACAAAGGATGGCATGTGAGCACCTGTCCTGCCTTTACTGGCTGAAACTCTGCAGGCTGTAATACTCAAAGCTGAGGAGCTTGACTGCCTTCTTATGCAGGGTCTGTGCAGCCTTTAAACCTGATTCTTCTCAGTGTGTTGTAGCTACAATGTCATCCTCCTGCATCGGCAATAACGGCAATAATCTTGTGTGTCATATTTCATCAAAAGCAATAACATGGCTCTGATTGCAAAGTAGAATGAAAGAAAGTTCCCTACTGGCTGGGGAAGTAGTCCAGCGAGTGATGACTGAGCAGTGACCCTGTTTTCACAGGGTAATGTTCCTTTGAATACTGTTCCTATAAGACTATCAGCATCTCTGGCTGCAGCGGTGCATGCATGTGAGAACAATTGCTGACAGTGCACAATTTATCTCAATACTTGGATTTTCTGGAGGTGAATGATTGCATTACACTGGAATGTGGTCAACACTTTCATCAGGGGTAGCATTGTTCTGTGGCTGAAGGCATCTTCCTGCACTGCTTTTGACCCTTGGGCACTTCTTCCTGCTGTCTTCCTTGTAACCAGCACAGCTGCTTTTATGGTCACACTGTGAACTCTATCAAAGAACTGCTGTGACTGAATTTTCTTTCATCTGGAGGTGCTTTTTTCAGCTGATCCATTCTTCATCTGCTTCCGTAAGCAGCTGCCCTTATGCAAGTGTCACAGTAAAAGTGAACATCACAGGAAATGTGTCCTTTTCTCCTTCAGCTGTTGTATGGTGCTTTCCTCTCTGTATTCTGTCTGATACACCAGTCTTGCCAGGACTGAGTCCACTTGGCTCATGGCTACCACAGGAAGCTCACAATGTGAGCATGAAAGTGTTTGCTTTTGGATCAGTCATTTGGTTTCATGATCACAAGGCAGGAAAGGAGAACAGTCATGTCTTCTAGGTAGTATTTGACAGTAGGGTTTATACTGCTGGAATGGAGAGAATCTTGTTCCTGTGTTATAGCTGAGGCGTTGTAAGAATGGAAAGTGATCTGAAATGCTGTTTTTTGTTGTTGTTTGACTTGTTTAGAGGTGAAATTCTTTTGTTGTTACTACAGAAGAGGATTCTGTGATTCACAGTAAGAAGGTTTAACATTTTACCCAGAAGAACAAGACAGTTGCTGAATTTGAATTAGCACAGATTTTCTAAATAGTGTAAACTCTTTTGGAAATACTAGTGTCATTGTTTTCAGTGGTTTTTTTGGTGCACAATCTTTCCTGATGCTAGGGGTTTTATGTTCCAACCTTTGAACATCTCAGCTTCTGTAACTGAAGTCTTGCCACGTAGTAATAGAACAGAAAAAACTCTGGTTTTGGGTAATAGTTTACTGTGAATTCTTTGATTAAAAGTTTGCCTTTTTCTCTTGAAAACTTCATGTAGTCTACTGCCGTTTGACGGATTAGAAGTCTATCTCATTGGCTTCCTTGAAATCTCTTACCTTTTGCTCTCTCTTGATCTTCGCTGTTTTGACAGCACCATGGGTCCTGTGTCCTCCCATATGCTTCTGGTAATACCCAGATTAAATTGTGAATTTATCATCAGACAGTATTTAGTAATACTCTGATGATACAGTAGTTGAGCATTTCAGTTTTCTGAAGCTTTTAAGTTGTATAGTATTTGTATAATAATACTTTCCCTTTTTAGAAAGGCCTGCGCTTCTGGCTTGTGGGGGTGATTGTTTTTTTCACTGCTTAGTTTTGTTAACCTGATATTGTTCTAACATTGAATAAAAAAATTACATGGACTGTAAGCACCAAAATTACTATTGTAAGAGGAGTCGTTAAACAAAACTCAACACCCCAATACAGTGATTTGAACAGCTTAGAAAAAACCATCTATGTGGAAAGGTGCATGGAAGGGCTTTGCTAAATCACGAAATAGACCTGTCGGTC
Organism: Eubucco bourcierii; assembly: GCA_013396675.1. Taxonomy (NCBI): domain Eukaryota; kingdom Metazoa; phylum Chordata; class Aves; order Piciformes; family Ramphastidae; genus Eubucco; species Eubucco bourcierii. Next base: position 1,341,831 of record VWZE01010704.1, read on the forward strand.
TGAAATGTTACTGTTTTGCTGAGCAGTACTCTTAATCATCCTGATTTAGAGACTGAAAGCATAAACAGGTGTTTGAATAGTTGTGAAGTTGCTGTATTACTGTGCGTTTGGTGGTAGATACAAAATCTGATAATGCAAAGGCTCCTGTTGCCTTCTTTCCTCAATGTGGGTTGTTTTTTTTTTTCTTTGTGTGCTGTACCTGGATGGCTGTCAGGATAGTAAATAATATTCCTTCAGGAAAATCCTACCCATTTTTCTGCATAATTCGTCTTGCGTAGTCCACTGTGTAAAAATTATTCAAACAGTGTTTACTGGAGAGAGTTTCTGGAGGGGCACTGGAGGATTATTAGCAGTGCTGCTAACAGAAACCACCTGAGGTTGGAACATTTGATAATACAGAGTGCTGACCTCTTTCTGTGGTGTGTAGGGTTGCCAAAGGTTAATAAGGCATTTCGAAGTCTTGGTTAGGGACGTTTGTCTAGGAGTAGGCAATCTATTTAGAAGCTGTGTTGATAGCAGGGATCTCTGGAATATTGTGTGATTCTTCTTAGAAACCTTTGTGTTTCTGTTACTGTTGTGCTGAGAAGAAACTCACAGAACAGGCTAATATACTGTGGGAGATTTAAAAATGTAGAGCTTACATTGTAGATTGTTTTGTTTTTCTTCGAACTCCAGGTAACAAGAAAAATTGGACTATAAATAGAAAGCTTAACAGTGGGAGTAATATAATATAGATCATTTGTACACGTGAGTGAATGACCTTCATAACTAACTTGTGAGTCACTCCAGTGAGAACAAATTGGACTACAAAACAATTAATCACAGTGGATTTACTTGCTAGCTGATACACTAGTATGAAAAAAAAGGGGGAGGGACTTCTAAATAAATGGTCTTAATGCTTGTTTTGGAAATAGTAATTTTAGTGATAAGTTCCCATATTTCCCACTTCTCAACTCAAGTGTAGGCTTAATTTCTATTGTTTCAAAGTTAACAACAGCTCGTCTTTACATTGAAGAAAGCTTGTTCTGCATGAAAAAGAGGTTGAAGGAAGTGTTGTCACTTGATTATCAAGTGTATGTAAGATCAAAGTTTGGTCTTGCCATGGGTCGTCCAACAAATGCAGGAGCTAGGGGAAGGATAAGGTTACTCTTATTGTTGTTCCTGGTGTTTTATGTCTTTGCTGATGAGAATTGCATTTGAACATTGGCAGCTGCTGTTGTTCAGCATAAATACATTGTTATGTTTCGCTTGTAAGTAATTGCACACAGACCACATGGTAATTAAAACCTTTTAATTATCATATTCATTGCTTTAGTATTGTCACTGTTGCATTAACTGGGCAATTTTTCATAAACCGAGTCGGATTTTGAGGGCTACCAGAGGTGGAATAAATACTGTGTTTCTGACCTTCACATTACCTCCCTGCATTGGTTCTTCTGTTGCAAGCAGCAGTTTCTGCATTTTTCAGTAACAGCTTTTTCTGAGCAGTGTTTCAGCCTGTTACCTTTCCATGCTGAGTCCCCTCTTGTAAAACTTGATAATACTGTTGACGTTGAACAACAGTCATCCAGCAAGACTTGCAGTTGATGGAGAGAACAGTTGAAGTTCCTAAACATTTCTGATTTTAATGCCAGTTTTAGATTTATTGAGTATCTCTTATGTGATTGCAATTTCATAGCTTCTTTTTTAAGAGCATTAGCAAAAAACACAATTCTAGTAATTTTTTTTTTTTTAATTTTTTTTTTTTTTAGGAAAATGTGATAAAGTAAATAAGGGTTGCTTGTCTGGTTCTTGCCCCTCTCCCCTTTTGTGGGGTTTTGTTTTTGGTTTTTTGGTTGTTTGTTTTTTTTTTTTGAGAGGGGTGTGTGTGTTATTTTTCTTGCTCTTTTTTTTCTTTTCTTTTTTTTAAAAGAGTCTGTTGTCTTCCTGATGGGGATGGAACTGCAGCTGTTCTGAATGACATAACAGTTGTACTTGAATTTGAAACAGCATTTTATACATGACCTTCTTTTTCTCCTCTCTTGCTCCCACTTGGTAGGAACTGTGTATAAACGTTGTCTAAACATGCAACAGAATACATGTTTGAAGTACCTGATGTGGCAAGTGCTAAAATAAACTCTTTGAACACTTTAGGATTATGAGTCATTGATCCCTGGCTCTTGTCTGTGTATTTCAATAACTGATACAGCCTATTTGGAAGTTACTTTTCAAAGATCTCATCATGGTAATCCACAGTAAATCTCGAATAGAAATAAGCACAAAAGTTCAGGTATCCATGTGTAATATTTTAAGGTTCATATATATTCAAATTCTAAGAACTTAATTTGTCTGTGTCTTTATTCTGCATCTTTGAAAAACCTTAGTCTGACAGCAGGGAGTTCTGTAGAACAGATGAAGGATTTGTCTTACGGTGATTTGGTATGTTGAGATCATGGTTGTGCATGTGAAGAGTATTAAATCTGTCAAGTGCTGACTGACTGGGCATGGTTGGCTCCAAGTAAATACCAAGTTGAATTTTTTTATCATACTCACAGTGTGTTATGCTGTATGAGCATTTGGTAGAAACAATACTACTGTAGATCTTGCCACTTCTATTATACTGAAAAATGTAAGGGCTTTTACATTGGATTTGCTTGGTTTTAATACTAAACAGCTAAAATAAGGAAAATGATTACTTTTTGGAGTTCTTTTATATGTGTAAAATTGAGACAGAATGTAGTCCAGGAGGAGCATAGGAGTTACCTTTTTGGTGGATTCTTCAGTAGCATCAGGTATTTAAAAAGGAATAATCTTAACCTGTAAGAGGAAATCCCCCTCTCTTTTTTTAATGAAAAATCCCTAAGTTATCATTTAGTCAATAAAAGATTCATGCAGTAGTAGTGACTCTTAAATGTCTTGTTTTGTAGAAGACCCTTTTGAGGACTTATTTGGAGGCAGACGAGGTCCAAGGGGCAGCAGAAACAGAGGTGGTGGATCATTTTTCTCTGCCTTTGGTGGATTCCCTGCTTTTGGAAGTGGTTTTTCTTCATTTGACACAGGTAAATATCCCAGCATTTAGCAAGAAATGCAGTTTTGGTTCACATGGTATCTCAGTACAATAAGCTGATAAATGTGTTTTTAAAAGCTGCCTGCATTTGGGAGATTATGAGGTTCTTTTTTTCCAGATTAAGCTGCTTTCTGTAAAGTCTGAATGGAAATGGATTTGTAGTTACAGTATTTGACCTATCTGAGTGTTCATGAAAAGTAGATAGACCTCTACATGGTAGAAATTCTGGTGTTCTTAGTTTGGGTCCTACAGTTTCTTTATAGTTCTAGAATTGGGTTTGTTTTGTTTGCTTTTAGGTGTTGGAGAACATGGCTTTAAGGTCCTGAAATAACACTGAAAAAATTTTTTCCTAAACCCTATGGTACTTAGTTCTAGGGTAGTCAGTTTGAATGCAGGCCAGAGGTTGCTGAGTTACTGGTACTCATCCTCCTTTCAAATTCTAAAATTCTGGGCATGTTGGTGATACAAAACTTGTTCCATCTGTTAGCTTGGGGCATCCCAACAGCTACATTAAAGCATCTTGAATGGAATGAATATACAATGGCTGAGTTTAGCAGGCAGACCTGAATGCCTTTTCTTCAGGGATGGGATAATGAATGGTATTTGGACAACACCATTTGGAATTTGAATTTTGTGGTTCATATGAGAGAAATTGATGGGGTTGCAGGCATGATTTTTTCCTCAGGCTGATGCTTACTGCCATCTAGTCACTGGTGGTGTGTTGATTCAACCACTTAATGTCACCCTGAAGTTAGGGTGTAGTCTGAGTGGATGGTAAATTTGAGTCCTGCTGTCATTGACCATTGTCCCATTGACATTTTCAGTCAAATACTTTTTTTCTCCAATAGGTTTTACTCCGTTTGGTCCATTGGGACATGGAGGCCTTACTTCATTCTCCTCTACATCATTTGGTGGCAGTGGAATGGGTAACTTCAAATCAGTATCAACCTCAACTAAAATAGTTAATGGCAGAAAAATTACTACAAAGAGGTAAGCGATTTATTTGTATGAAACTTTATGTGAACATAAACATATACTATAATTACATGCATCTATGTATAGCTATGTTTAAACACCTGAATATAATGATATGTATTTTTTTCTTTTGCTGTTGTGGTCGTAACATTGCTTGGATTTCTCTGAATGATTTAAAAAACCAAAAATTTGAAGTTTTATTAGTTTCTCTGACTCTCCTTGGCACTGCTGATTTAATTAAAATTGCAGCCTGTGAAAATGGGAAAGATCCTGCTTTTCTCTAAACTCATGGTAGTTGAGGAGGATTCAGATCCTTAGACATTCTTTCAGAAATGCCCTGATCAAAAATGAAAGTTCGAAAGGAACCTGGCAGTGGAACTTCTCTAGGCATTCAGATGTATCTTTTATTATGGTCCCTGATGGGTGTCTGCCAAGTCAACCTGAACTGGATGGGAAAAGTATGCACAGCTTTTAAGCGGGGACTGGGAGGACTTCCAATGTTGCAGACATGATAGAACATGAAACCATGTTCCCTAGCATCTTCTCTAGTTTGATTACCTAGACAGGGTTTGAGTGGTGCTTTTGTATAACAAGGTAATTTTCTTCTATCTGTTAAGTCAAATAAACAACTGAAACTGCTTTGGAGCAAACTTCCTGTTTGGAAAGTGAATTTCCATGTATTATACACAGTGTACCTTATCACTACTTCACGCTTGTGGTGGGGAAATCACTGCATGCGTTTGAGAAGCTCAGTTTCTTACAGAGTGACCTACATGGAACATTGTGATCACTAAGTTACAGGAGTACTGAACAAGTAGTCGAATGCCATTTCTGTGCTTTAAATGTACTGAGAAGCAAAGGAGAACCAACTGTTTTGTTTGGTAAGGTGTGTCAAGACGTGGTTAGCTGCGTCTAGGAAAATACGTTTACTGTCTCTGGGAAATCCTATTACTTTGTAGAATGTCTGCCCACAAGGTAGCTACCTCTTAAGATTTGTATCCCAGCACACCCAGTGAAAATCGTCTCTGAGTAATATTTTGCTTCAGGCAAGAAATTGTTCCCTTGGTTTTCAGTATGGGTGTACTCACTTCAGTAAGTCTGACCTTCAGAAAAAATTTTATTCATCTGTGTGGTTTCCTCATTTGAATTGTGAGGGGAGAATACCCAGTTAGTTAAAATTCAGGGAGAGATTAAATATTCTAAAAATAACTCACATGTTCCTTATCTTTCTATTTTTAAACTAACAGAAAAACCCAAATGTGAAGAGCTCTTTAATAATGTCTCCTTTTAGTCAAAGATATTAAAATTTTGCAATGTACATACTGAGCATAAAATTGATATGCGGTAGATCTCCAAGTTAATTGCTCTGAAAAAATGAGAAGTGGATTGAGGAGTGTCTTGTGTGCCTTACATCATGCAGAGTTGTGATTGGGTCCAGAATAATATGCATTTAAAAAATGTGTAGGGACTAAACGCACTGTCAAAATTTTACAGTTGATCTGTCAAAAGATAATGGTGTAGTGTCAGTGCAACTGTGACAATGAATGAGGTGACAGCTGTAACTGAACTCTGCAAACAGAAGGATTCAGACATTTTTCCTGCTATAAATACACAGTATCAGTAGGGGAATGCAGATAGTTACAGCCTCTCTGCTGTTAAATACAAAAGCTTGCCAACTGTAGTTGCATTAAATAGACAGTGCTCCATTGTAGTTCATTATCTAAAACCTTCGGTCTAGTATGTATTTCAGAACTGCTTAACAGTGCTTCACAACGGCTGTGTTTTTGTTCTACAGGATTGTTGAGAATGGGCAAGAGAGAGTAGAAGTTGAAGAAGATGGCCAGTTAAGGTCGCTAACAATAAATGGTAAGGAGCAGCTGCTACGCTTGGATAACAAGTAATTCAACGCACGCATTTAACAGAAATTTTAAGCTATAACAGCCACCATTTGAGGATTGACAGGAACATTTTTTGAAGATTTCAAACGAACTCAACTTTCTGTATATCCGTACTTAAGTAGTATAAATAGTTCACAGAAGCTCGTATTTGTCATAGACTTTTGAGTTGATTGTTGGGACCACATCAATTGGACCATTTTTTGTCCTTAAAGCTGTTAGAAATTTCTGTATGCACTTTTCTTTTTATTATATATGATCAAGGTCTGCCATGGTCCTTCAGTAGTGCTAGGGCAAGATGTACACTAACACTAGCATGAATCTTGCTTTTTCCAATTTGAAATGTGAGCCAACTAGTAGTTTTAAGTCTGCTGTGAAGTTAAACATTTCCAGGATTACTTTTTTTTTTCTTTTTTTTTTTTTTTTTTTTTTTAAATAATTTCAACCTTTTTTATTTTTTTCCGATGTTTAGTTGTGAACAATGTTAATACATTTCTGGTAATGCATTTCTGGTTTAAATAAATTAAGGATGTTTTCTAGTTGTGCATGAATGCAGACAACTTAGTAAGTTTTAACAAATGTTTAAATGTGTAATGTAAGCAAAAGGTAAACAAAAGTGAAGGCAGTAAGCTGAGTCTTTTGTTATTTGCGAAAAAATAATTTCAAAATGAATAAATGCTGATGTTTGTGGTGCATTCTTTCATGAATGGCATTTGTAACCTTCTTGTGTCTGTGTGTGATTTGGGCAACTTGGGAAAACAGTGCTTTTTGGTTTTTTTTCCTTTTTTCTTACTACCTTTTTTTTCGGTCTAAAGGATGAGGGCCTTTGTTGTCTGCAGATGTTTTCTTCAACGTGACTGAAAACATGATGTTTAGTTTCTTTTCTAAACCTGTATGTGAAGAACCTATTTTTAAGAAACATTCAGAGGCTGACTCTAACTCCATCTTTTGCCCTAGTACAAAATTACTCATTTTGGTTTGGTCCTAAACTAACTCTTTCTGTTCAAAAACCCAAAATTTTTAGAAGTTTTAAGTTCTGAGATTGCTTCAAGAATTAAACTGTGCTGAACGTAAATGTACAGAAAAACATTTAGTAACATCTGAATAAGATTTTTTTTTCTTATTTTGAGAAAAAAAAATCATTATTTTGTAGAAGATTTGGACAAAGTTACTAATTAAAATATCTAATTTTTAGTTGTGAACCAAAACTAGAAAGATTAATGCCTTTTGTTAAATTAATGGGCTAAAGCAAAGCATTAATTTGAGCTAAGACCAGATTTTCAAAGCTTGGTGAAAGACTTGATTTCTGTATGACATAGAGAAGGCATGCAAGTAACTATTGGCATATGTTAACACCTGTCAGGCTTTCAGTAATTTCATGCATAAATCATGGATGTGCAGTTTTTATGTGTGTGCCAGCTTTGAACATCTGGCCTTCAAGAAATTCTTCAAAGTGGCTTAGTGTTTAAAAAGAAAAAAAAAGAGGGGAGGGGAGGGGGAAAGCATGGTGTTTTCAAATGATCACTTAATGCCTTCTTGCTGAACACCATCTGCTTTGTACTAACAAATGTGTCGGTTATTAAATAGATTGAAAAGATTTGCTCCTGTTTATCATGCAGGAAAACAATTTCAGCTTAACCCAAACCAACAATATTGCAAACTATTACAGCAGAATTCCTGTTTGCAGCAAAGTTAGTATGTCTCACTTTTGTCCTTCTACCGTTAATGCTGATTTCATAGAACCAAATGAAGTAACAGGTAGAAGAAGAAATAAACATGTACCTTTTGATTTCGGGGACTACAGAAGTTCTGTACCTCTTCAAGTTCTTTGCAGAGTTCTTGTAACTTCTTCAGTGTTGTGTTTTTGATGTAGAAGCACAAACTCAGTTTAGAACTAAACTGTTTTCTTGTTAATGCTGGTTTTTTTCCTTCCCCATGTATGTTCCTTCTTGATCCAGATAACTAAACAGACAATTTGAAAATCTGGCTTTGTTGTGATGTCTTGAGTTACTAAAAATGTTAATTTATAGGACATAGTGTACTCCTTTAAGTTATGTAAATTGTAAAAAGTGCTTCAAGATTGGTTAATTGAGTCAAATAAAATTAGGACAATCTGGAGTTGAGTTTGAATTCCTTCGTACTATACCTGTAAGTTTTACAGTGAACTGCCAAACTTCACCCCTTATTTTAATCTTAGGTAATCTTTTAACATTTAAATTGCCTAGGTCAAGTGAAGAACACAATTATAGCATAGCTGCTAGTGTCAAATCTCCACCCACAGGTTCAGCTTAGATCTTCCTACCTAGAAAAGTGTCCATCTCACAGCACTACATATAAACAGTTCAATCCAGGGTTCTATGGTGAAATCTTTTAATGCTTAATTTGCTGAATATCAGACGTTTTGGTTAGTCTCTTCTGTCTTCACATCCCTAAAGCTTCATATTGTCAGAGCTGCGTTAAAGGCAATGCTGCACTTTCTTGGTAGAAAGCAAAAAGCTGTCAAACACAGTAAAAAAAGATGAAATGAGTCGGTAGAAGGCATAATTTATCAGGACATTAATTTATACTGTAGTAAGCAAATGCCCATATACCAGCACGTGAATAGTCTGGTGGTTGAACTGGGTAGATACATGGACTTGGTCCAAGTATAGAATTGGACTGGCAGTTCCAGTTGCAAATGTAAAATATTGTCTTCTTGCACTTGACCTCAACCAGCAGTCTCTGCCTCTTTCAAAATGTAGAATACAGGGTTGTATTTTGAAACAACATCACATCCAACCTTTTTAAAATGCAGTCTCTTGCATCCCACATAATTTTTAATACACAGAATGAATCCTCATAATATGTTTGCCATGGATCCGATTTAAATTCTTCCCGTTATATATTCAGAATTTCTTACTTGTGCTGCTGAAATTAGGTTCTTCTCTCATGAAAACCCACTTACTAGGTTGCTCTGAAAAATGCTATATAATTCTTTACTAATACATAACTTGCATGGATGTACAAGACCTACTCGCTAGAAGGGATCGTCAAGGGCAACACATTTTCTTAAACTTCTATTTTGGCCAATACATCTCAAAATGCTTTATAGCAGGAAAGGTTCATAATTCTAGCAAATGATAGGCTTCAAATGTGCAGTGGGATGAGGAGGCTTTCTAAATCAGGTGCTGTTTGATTAGAAGTATCATTTCTTCATACAGGAGAGATTAATTCTGAAGGTTTAGTGACACCATCCAACTAAAATGAAACTTCCTCCAGTGGTTTGGAAAACTAAGATGGAGTTTTTGAACCTGCTAAATCACTTACTCTCATGCTCTGCTTCAAAGTTCACTGGTAGAATACAGTAACTTTGTAATGCTTTTTCTTGGTGCAGGCTCTTTGGTCTCTTGTGCATGGCAGTAATTTCAATGTGGTACACTAACACAAGTTCCTCTTTAGAGTGCATGGCATCTACCCCTTTCTCTTGGCTTTACTGAGGAAGCTTGGATTTTTGTCTTAGAATGCTTCACATTTTAAAATTGCTGCAGCTATTGGTAATTCTTGGTTCTTAAAACACCTTCTCTTGAGAATAACAGGCACTGTTTTGTGGTGTGACAAAGCTGCTCTACAGAATGAGTGTACGTAACGTGAAGATGTATACTATACCAGCTTGTGGTTAATTGATGGACTGAGTCTTAGAATGCTGAAAATAAGATAGTCAAAGACTAAAAAAGCCTCATAACTTCACAACCCAAGGGGTTTATATCTTTCTGTCAGTGTTTGTGTTTGATTGTCTTATTTGCTTGCTCCCCCTTCAGCGTACTGGTATCAGGTGTAAGTGGAGGTTTGTCTTTTGTACTTAGTTCTGCTGTGTTTCAGACCATCTCTGGGGTGGTGCAGTGATAAAGATGTTATTTTTGGAAATACAAATTCAGTTCCTGAACCCATTTCTATTCTGCTTGAGAAATGAGTTTTTCTCCTGTTTAGCATTAGTTTAAACTTCTGATGGTAATGGTATGGTGCTTACTGGCAAAGATGATTGCATTGTGATGCTTGTTTTCCAAGTGCTTTACGCAAGTGCTCAATGTTAGTGCAGTGCTTTAATTTAGTAACAGAATGCTTGTTTAACCTTCTTGTGGAAGCAGTTCTTAGTACTTTTGGAAAAGATGTCTCTTAGGTCCTGATTTTTGAGTGATATTTAGCCTTACTTTTCAGTTATGTTTTGCTTGCAAGGTAGTTGACGGATTGCTGATGTCTGTATCGCAGTCAGCAGTAACCATAACTTTGAAACTACTTTTCTAGCATGAGAAAATGAAGCTTGTTTGCATTGTCTGCTTCCTCTGGGCTTGTTTACTTTGTGTCTTGGGCTTGTTTTGTGTAGTACTCTGCAAAGACAGTTTGGGTTTTTTTGCTTGTTGCTTGTCTTCAAGTGGCTGTCTTAAGTAAAAAGTTTTTTATCTTCCATGTGAAATACTGAAATGTTCCTTATGTTGCAGTAGCGTTGGAATGAAGTGTGTTTACTTGGTTAGACTTACAAACTGTACCTTTCAAATGTATTATTTTAGTGGGACAACCGCTTTGGTTTTGGAAAAAAAGTGTCCTGACTGGAACTGGTTGTTGAGTGAAGCGCATTACCGAAAAATTAGAGCAGAAGATGCTTGCTTTATACTCTGCTGCACAGGTCGTGTGTCCACAAAGTGGTAAGCCTCCCTTTTGGGATGCTGCTGTCAGATTCAAAAAAAAAAAAAAAAAAGTTAAAGTACTGTGACCATCTGAACCATAACCCTGAACCTGTGCAGGCTGACTGCTGATTTGAACTCACTGAAACTTCTCTGAAAACTGTTCTGGCAGACAGAGAGCTGGGCTGCTGTTATCTTACTTCTGGCAGATGTTAGCAAGTTAATTGAAAAGCTTTGAGTACTGTATCTTTGTCATGCTTACCACGTCCAGAATCCATGGACTGGTTTGGATGTGATAGTACCCAAATCTGAAAACTCTGAAGTCCTGGTGTGAGGTAGATTGCATTGGTAGCCTGAGTGCTAATTATATTCGTTATATAGGAAGTGGAAGACTTCTGCCTGAGAAGATGTCAGCTTTGAAATGTGACGGTGGGGATTAAAGTATATTTAATTGAGAAGATAAGTAAAAAAGTTCTATTAAAGGGATGCCATTAGTAGAATTTTCTTTAGTTCTCTGGTATTTTTAAATAGTGCTACATTTTTCAGCATAGTGAGTTCATTTGAAAATCCCTAAAAATAGAAAATTTTTGAGTTTGACTACCACAATAACTCTTAAAACTTTGTCCTGTAACTCATCCTTTATACCGAGTCACAAATGAGAGCTTTCAGCTGTTCTTTTCAATGCAACCGACTTCAAACAGAAAAAAACCCCAAACCCTCCTATCTTATCAGCTGAGTTCTTTCATACACCTGAATGTTAATTCTGAGGGAGATTAAATATTAACACCCAGTTTGTAAAGATTACAGTAAGGATGCTTATTTTTTACCTGCTACAGCAAAAGACAGTACACTGAGAAGGCTTCAATTCCTCGTTTTATTGCCTGCTAAAAATCTGATACAAAATCTTATGCATTGTTTCTTATTTGTAAATTTATTTGAGTGCGTTACTGGTTTGGAAGAAGAATCCAGGCTGAGTGACAGGCCACAGAAATCACGTTGTGGAACACACAGGCCTGATGGTCAGGAGAGAGAATACTTTTTTGACTGTGTCTGTAATACCTGCTGCAGCAAAAGACAGTATACTGAGAAGGTATACTCAGTCAGGAGAGAGAATACTTTTTTGACTGTGTCTGTAAAGGAGGTGTTTGAAGCTGTTACTGTAACAGCTGAAGATGTAAATCTGGAATAAGATTTTTCTGTCTTGGTTACAGTCATAAACTTGATTGAATTGGATTCTCCAAGGGAAATTTACTTGGGGAAGAAAAAAAAAAATCCAAGTCTGTAGAGACTTTGACACATCTGGTAGAGAAGCTGGGCAGATCCATCAGTTTTGGTTTCTCTACAGAAACATGTTCCCTATTGTGTGTTCATCTTTGTAACTGTAGAGTAACTTTATAGCTAGTAAAGATTAACTTGGGTATCACAATCTGCATAGCCATCAGCTTAACCACCTCTGGCAAACTTTTTCTGAGCATGTATTTGGAGGTTGCATTTTAATTTTTACAGAAACTAAATCTGAATTTGTCAACTAAATCTTGTTGCCGTGCCCGTCTTGCTTGGCAGCAGAGTACTGTCTTGCTTTTGTGAAAGGGCATGTTCTGGAGGTCTCCCATCATCCTTCTCCAAAAGGAAGCTAGACTGTGGATGTTTCACAGTTACTTGGGACTTCTCTATGAAATTATTTCCAGAGGAAAATGGAGAAAACTCAGATGGCCAAGGTTCAGCCTTTCTTCCAATCTCTCTTAGCCAGAGTTGGAGGATGAGTTGTCTTCAGAGGACTTTGGCCAGGCTTTCTATAATAATACTGACTCTTATCAGAGGGAGGTTTGGCACTTTGATTTATTTTGACATGCTCTGTAGTGACTCAGAAACCTCCCAGAATTTGCTAATCCCAGATGTATGCATTTCTTACTACTAGGTGCTTTACAGGAAATACAGGCAGGTCCTTATCACCAGGTGTGCTACCTTTAAGTAACAAAAGAGCAGTAAAGAAATTAATTTAAAGCTGTTTTGGGTGCATCTTGTATTTCCTGCAAGCTCCTGAACGAGTGCAAAGAGGTGGAAAATTTTTCTCTTGGAGATTCATGCTCTTGAGTTAGAACAACCACTAAGCCGTTTCTTTCATTAAGTAGTGCTATTTCTGTCTCTAGTATGGATGTTTTAGCCCCAAGAAGCAATATCATGAAGTCACAGAAAGACTTAGGCTGGAAAGGACCTCAGAGATCTACTCTCAACCTCCCTCGATGGGCAGGGACACTTCTCGATTAGACTTGGTTGCTCGAGGCCTTACCTGACCTGGCCTTGATCACCCCCTGGGCAACCTATTAGAGAGTCTCACCACCTATGTACTTCAGAGCTTCTTCCTAAGATTTAGTCTAAACCTACTCTCATTTCCACTTGTCTTGTCACTAGACACCTCCAGCTTCCCTGTAGACTCCCTTCATATACTGGAATTGTGGAATCTTAACATCCTTGTAAGACACAATGTTGTAACTTTCAGGGCATGAAACAAGTGAGGGAGAAACAGGAAACAAACATAGCCTGCTCTGTGCTGTTGACAAAAATTTCAGGGATTTTTTTTACCTTAACTCCTGATCAGATTTTCATGATGAGAAAGGTAATCTCAGTGCATGCAGGAGTGGGCATTTACCCATTCTCTGCTGGCCCAAGCTGTGTGCTGCTGGGGAGGCTTGCTTCCTTGCTAGTGCAGGCAAGGGAGCTGTTTCTACAGCCAGAGGATGATGTGCCAAATTCCAGTTTGATTCTACAAAAATGTGTACACCAGTAAGATAAAACTGTGCATATTAAAGGTCACCGTGTTTGGAAGAAGAGTATAAACATTTTTATCAGGCTAGACAAATTCAAAGGAGCAGATAAACATACTTTTTTTTAATACATGGGTGATTTAACTGTTTGAAGAACTTGCCCAGAGAAGTAGTCACTCTGCCTTCCAGTGTTTTAAAAGACTGGCTTTCTGAGAAATACAGGTTAGTGGGAATGAGGTTTTGGGTTCTGCAGAGGAGTAGTGGACATTCAGGATCCCAGGACCCAGATCAAGATGTGACATAGGGCAGAGTGTTCCTTCAGCCTTTTCTTCATAATCTGTGCCTGAACTTCTTCCCTTCCTCTCCTTATGTGTTAACATTTATGCACATGACGTTCTCTTACCATGGTTTTGAGACTGAGGTGCTTCTGTGATAAAGGAATTTGAGGGATATTTGGGGTGGTGTGTAGGGGCCACCTTGCCTGTTGGGAGTGCTGGGGAAGCAGGGTAGCTGGGAAGAGTGCAGACAATGCCTGCATCTAGGGCAGAGATGCTGTTGCCTCAAGACTTGCCCTAAAGCATCCAGTTTGGGATGTGTAGGTGCCAAGAGTGGACTTCATGTGGCACAAGACCTCTGCATCTATCCAGGTAAGTAGCTGCATTATTTTAGTGGACAGATCAGGTGTTTAGTGATGAGTAGAAAGCAGGATGAGGGAATTTGATTTGGAATTTGCATTACAGTGGGCCCTCTTATCTCTCTGTCTTCTCACCAACAACAGACTGCAGAGCTTGAGAGAACCTAACTTGAGCTCCAGAGATGAAGATTGGAAGGCCTGTTGTCATAACATTACATTTATTAACAAAGATTCATTATTAATTTCCTTAAATGTGAGCAATGTTTCAGTGGTGCAAAGTTTTTATTTTTAATGCGTGTTAAATCTTACACAGATAGCAAGACAAGTGGTTTGAATTTTGGGTGGCTGTGATGCAAAAAGCTGGCTTGTTAACTGGATCATCTTTGGTAGTGTGCTAAATGCCCTACTTCAGAAAGTTGGAGAAGTGTTTCTACAGGGAACAACCAGAGAAGTGTCTCCTTCAGGGCTTGTGTGTGTGGGAAAAAAAAAGTTTATGGATGTTTGTTTGGGTTTTGTGTACACCCAGAGCTGCATTTGTTAATCAAGTTTATTTCTGAGAGAAGCTTGAGGAAAGGCAAATTCCTGGAAGTATAACTCAGCAGCATTTGGGTCATATAACCATCAAACATGGTTTGGGAAAAAAAAAAAAAAAACAAGATGTAAACTTTTGTGTGGCAAAGTCCTGGTAACTAAGATCTTTCTGATTTTTTGGGGGAACGCTGGAGAGTGCTGGAAATCCAGAGCTAAGTTTTGCATCTTTGGTCAAATAGTCACATTTTGTTCAACCTTTAAGATAAGTTTTGTGCAGTCTCCTTTCTGTACAAATAGTGAAAACTGTAAAGCTATTTTGCCTTACAGCAAAGTCAAGGAGTACAGGTTTACCAGTACAACCACAGCCAACCGTAGTGACAAGGACACTGGTTAATGGAAAAGCCAACAAGTTGTTATGTCATACTGCTCTGCCCTTTTCTGACTGAAAAGAAGTCTCAGACAGAAACCTTTAACTAGAAAAGTGTGTAGCCAGTGTACAACTTGTGTGTGTTGTGTGTGTGTTACTAGTAAACGGCTTCAAACTTAGTTATTTTTAAGTGTATCAGAGCTGTAACTTCTCCAGGCAAAATAGTTACATCCCTTTTAAGCAGGTTTTCCATAGAGATTTAATGTTTTTTGAGTCTCATTTTGCATAGAACCTATTTCAGAGTTAGGAAATGCGATCCTGTTTGCTGTACAACTTAAGTCCCCTGGTACATCACTGCAGGAGACACCACCAGGTGTTCTTAGGTAAAAGGCAATGATTTCTCTAGAGAATCAGGTAGAAAATGAGAGATTAGATTATGGTCTTTTATCACTGCTAAATAAAAAGAAAAACCTGTGTACTTGCCGTGCACACTCCTATTTTTGAAGTGTTCTACTGGTGTCAAAACTAGTACTGCTATAGTACATGTTATATAACTTGCAGTGTCTGTCTAAATAATTTCTGAAGCACTGGTATTGACTGCTGTTGATCTCTCTTGAAAGTATTAGCCTAAAACCTGGCAGACTGTCCTGTCTGAAAGGCTAAAGTTAAGTGATGTGTCCTGAATGCTACCCCTAACAGTTTTGTAGCCATCAATACAACTCTGTCTTGAAAAATGTCACAAAAACCAGAAAGTGAATTTAAATTGCTTTCCAAAGCAGTGACTAATTCGAGAAGATGCTTCTTGTAATCAGACCTTAAAACACAAAGCTTAGTTCAGAGTAATAAAACATTTCTTCTGAAAAGACACAGGTGTTTAAGCCTGCCTGCTGTTAGTGATGAACAAAAGATGAACCAATGACTTATGTGGTTTCCACCCTTCCCTCTCCTGCAGCACTTGCTCTGAGCTCATGTGTGCTCTTTGCTCCTGAAATGTTTATAGAAGATGACGACTACATCCCTGGTAACCCTTTTTGTAGAATAAATAACGGAGCCGAGCGCATGCCCGTGCTGTGTGCTCTGCTGCAGGGAGGTGCTTGTTGCCCTACACAGCATAGTTTCCAATAGTGGAAAGCTTTTTTTTTTAATGAGAGCTGTTGGAGCATTTTGCCTTATGCCTCTCAGCTTCTCCTGAAACAAAAAAATCAACCTTTTCTTTCACACCACGCTCCAGATTCAGCTCACTGTTGTGGTTTTTTTGGGTGTGGAGGCAAAATATCCCAAATGATTGGTGTCTCTGGTGTTGAGTATGGATCTCTAAGTGGCCCAGAGCCAAGCTTGCAGCTTTAATGTAGGACAGATACACTGCAAACAGAGGTCAAATCCTGGCCAGTTTGCTATTTTTGTGACAGTACTGATAAATCTTCTATTAAAATATAGGCCCTCAAATTTGTATCTGAGTTGTGATAGAGATGGCCCCTCTGAGGTGCTAGCTGGAGTGTCATCAGTGTCTTGCCTATTGGTGTTACACCAGCCTGGGTTTACTGATGGCTTTATATTCTCCATGGAAATTCTTCGTGGAAATATGAAGGATTTTGCTAACAGATTTTACCTTGTGGAAGTTACTGCCTCACCTGCTTCGTGTTCCAGTTCTCTATTCAGTCTTGAGTAAGGAGTTTTTTCTTTAGAAAAACAGTTGTTAATGGTTTTCTTCGGTGTTTTTAAAAATTACTGTAAAAGGAGATTGTTTCTGCAGAGGTACCAGGCTGTATGTAGTACCAGGAGTTCAGGCAAGGTCAGAATTTTAATTAGCGAGTGATGAAATGTTCTCAGAAGTGTGAAATCTGGGAGGTTTTTGTGTCGATTGCCTGCTTGGGAGGTAAGAAATGTAGGTGAACGCCAGACTTACCGTTGAGCATCTGTTCTAGTTTCCTGTCTACCACAGTGCTGACTGCAGGACACTTCCAACCCCACAAAGGGAGCAGTAATGATCTTACAAGGCCAAGGTGAAATGCTGTAGTGTAACTGAGGTTTGACATCTTCAGACTTAGTCAAACAAAGTGTTTCTGAGAAGATTCTGAGTTTGCTAGTGTTCAAGGAGGAGGTGGGTTATCTTTGCTGGATCCTGCACTTTGGGCTACTAGGAGTAGAAAACTGTAGTTAAAGTTCAGTTTTGATGATTTGTTTTTAGTTTTTCAAATATTTATCCCGTGGGATAATGAGTCTGCTAACAAAGAGCCAAATATTTAGAAAAGCTTTCCACTGTCATTGCAGAATTATAGATGCGGGTATGTCCATACCCTGGGTGAGTGTGGAGCTTTGAAGTGTGTCCGTAGAAGGGCAGTGAAGTAGTTGAGGGGTTGAGAGCACAAATCCTGTGAGGAGCAGCTGCAGGAAATGTGGTTGACTAGCTTGGAGAAAAGGAGGCACTACCCTAAAAGAGGTTGTAATGAGGTGGATGTCAAGTCTCCCAAGTAACAAGTGATAGGATGAGGAAGTAGTCTCAAATTGCACCAGTTTAAACTGGATATTAGAAAAAAAATTCCTCTCCAGAGTGGTTGTGAAGTGTTGGAACAGGCTGCCCAGGGAAATGATGGAGTCACCATCCCGGAAGGTATTTAAAATAGTAGAGTAGATGTGGTTCAGAGGGACATGGTTTAGTGGTGACTTGGCATTGCAACCAAGTGACTGGCAGTTAACAGCTGGACTTGATATTAAAGACCTTTTCCAACCAAAATGATTATGATTTTGAACAGAAGCTCGTGACAGCAACTTCAGGTGTCAAGCTGTCCTGTTACACAGTTTTGGTGGGTGCATTCCTTCCATGGGCACATAACCTCTCCATCTGAGTGTCCATCAGCTCATGGTGTTCTTTGCTCCCTTCTGGAACATGGTGCTCTCCAATTTCTCTTCCTTTGTCACAGCTCTTAAATACTGGTGGTCCTGTTTTACTGTGGCCCTGGAGACCACGTTTGGAAATGGCTGTTGCTGTCCTTGTTGCTTCATCCTATGGATCTCAGAGGTGGAATGGGACCACTGCAGCAACATAGGGCAGTAACAGCCATCAGTCCAGGCAAAGGCAGCAGCTCTGGAGTGGCCCTTCCAGGAGATGCATGGCCATCCTTGGTACACCAAGCAGGTACTAATGTTGCTGTTCAAACTCTTCTGTTCCCCAAACTCGCAAAGCTCTCTTGCTAAAATGTTCCCTGTTCCCACTGGATCTCTGCAGAAGAGGCGTGTAAACTGACTGACGGTACTGTTCCCAGGCACAAAAGATGATTGTAAGTATGATCATTGTTGGATGGTAGTCATGTTCCTGGTTTGCTATTTGCTTTCTTTTAACTGAGAAAATTGTAATTTCTGTGTTCTCCATTTATTGGTTGCTTTGGTCAGAATTTCAGATTGGGCAGTACACATGGAACAGTCTCTTTACGTGTAGATACATGTACATGTGTGTGTGTTTGTGTGTACATTTGCATGTATGAACATGGAGTTACTGATAGGTCTTGGATTTGAAAAATTACTTCTTGTTTTCCTAAGCTGTGGGGGGTTTTAAGGCACAAGCTGAAGAGCTTGACTATGGGTGGGGAAGAAAGGTTGTTTGGAAACTTTCAGAGTTCCCTAGATGGGTGGGAGATGCCAGCAAAAAGTGGTGCAGCTTGGGAGTTACCTCCCCTGTAAGGCTGCTGTGCAGCTTCCTAATTACAGTATTCAGTCAAAATTACTATTGAATGGCAACTTGAAACCCTCATCTTTTTTTCTTATTCAGACTTCTCATTAGTGTGTCCATGTTAGCAAACTGAAAGCCACTAGCAGCTTAGTGCTCTTGTTGTCAGGAATATGTCAAAAATAGGATTGGGTTTTGTGGTGAAGGTTGTAAACCACTTTCAAACCTCCTGAGCTGTCAGAAGAGATGTCCTGTTACTGTGAGCATGTGTCACTTTCAGGGTCGATTAAAGGATGATGGTCTTTGTATGTCAATGAAAAGATGATGACCTTTGGAGTTCTGTAGGTCAGGAATGTGTATAGGCCCTGGGAACTGGGATTTGCTTGCCCAGTCCTAGTAAAGCAGGGATGGATGAGGAGTGAATGACATGTTGGGGATAGAGGGCAAGTGCCTCTTCCTTTTTTTTGTAATTAACATATGACACCCTTAGTGTCGTATTTAAGGCTCAGGGTAGAAGGGAGAATTTTTTTTTTTCTCAATTTTTAACCTGAAAAGATGAGCACTTATAGATGGAGCATGGACAATGCAATATAAAATGTGGAGCTGGCTGTTACTGTCTTGTGTCTGTGAACTTTCAACAGCCCTAATAGCCATTTGATGAAAATACTAACTTGGTGATTTTGTGCATTTGCCAAATTACTATGGAAGTGTTGACAAAACAGCTGGGGAAGTCATTAATCACATTTTTCTGAAGCAACTCATGAAATTCTTTTCATTTTAGATTTAACTGCATGGCTTTTTTTGCTTTATATGTATTTTCTTTTATGGTAATCTGGATTTGCTGTACATTGAGGTTTTGAAGACTGCTTTAAAAGCTGATAATCAATGGAAAAAGTGTAACAAGATTGTGTAATTTGTAAATTAGAGCTTGCTCCAAACTGCCCTGGAGATGCTCCTTTTAGTGAGGGCCACTAATGGAAATATGACGTCTTGGTACTTTCATGTGTTGGTTTTTAAGAGTTATAAAGCTCCATTCATAGCAAAAGAAGAGCACTTTTCCTCTGCGTGCTACCTGAGGAGTTTTCTAATTAGAAACCAGTTTCATCTGCCCTGGTGGTGGCAGCTCCTAGAAAGACTGAAGGCAAGAAGCAAATTTTGTCTGTTGTGGCAGTGAAGAGGCCATTTCATCTGGCACTGTTTGGTTCTGGAGTGTGAGAGGTGCCAAGGTCCACAGGGCTGTGCTTGGGCACAAGGAGAGAGGAGACCTTGTTTCTAGGTAAGCAGTGAGGGGCCTACCTGGGCTGCATGTTGGTTGCTCTGAGGAATTTTTTAATCTACTTGTTTTGCTCTAGTAGAGGGTATTAAGTTGCATCGTAAGAACCAGTTCTTTTGGGTTTTTTTTTTCTCAGTATGATTTTGGTTTGCATTTTAAATCCAGTTTCCAAGTGAAGCTTGAGTCATGAGGCTTCCTCATGGTAGAGGTGAAACCTGCAGGGCTTTTTGCCTGGGGATGAAATACAGGTGAGATGAAAAAAAGCTCTGGATATTGAACTCAATCCAGTACTTTGATGGTAGTGATACCAGTTCTGGAGGAAAAGGGGCTGTGTAAGAGAGCGAGACAGCTACGGTAATCTGAGCCCTGTCTCACCCGTGTGTTGCTTAGGAGGTATGTTGGGGACCTGGCAGGCAGCGCTGCAACACTGTGACATACACCGTGACTT
Source organism: Eubucco bourcierii (assembly GCA_013396675.1). Classification (NCBI taxonomy): domain Eukaryota; kingdom Metazoa; phylum Chordata; class Aves; order Piciformes; family Ramphastidae; genus Eubucco; species Eubucco bourcierii. Next base: position 1,362,087 of record VWZE01010704.1, read on the forward strand.
ACAGGAAGCTATGATAGAGATCTGACGTCACCCTGAAAAGTACAGCATCATCTTTAATCTCAATTGCTATTTAAAAATCAGGTCCATTTGTTCCAATTCTGAGCTTGAAATCTTGCTAATTTGTATTTATATGTCAAGCTGTGAAGCTCATTCTTCACTCCTTGCTTCCTTTCAAAATCCGTGAAGAAATGAATAAAAAGAGAACCCCTGCGTGATAAAGTCTTTTAATAAAAGAGACTTTGAGCAGCAGCATGCAAATGGGGTCATCACTTTGCTTGCTGCTCACGTGGGGATTTGTGTTACTTCCTGCTGTTTGCATTTCCCACATCCCAAGTCTTTAAGATGAGAGAGTTGGGGTAATCTGTATGGGTGCTGTGGGCTGCTTTGACAGAAACAAAATAACTGTGGAAGCCTGCATGTGCTCAACCTGTACTTCTCTCTGCCCTCCAACTTAATGTGGGACAATTCATTTAATACAGCATCTCCTACTCAGAAAGCTTTGGGGGTGAGAAGGTAAATCCAGGCTCTCTCAGCAGCTCTCTTACCAGTCTAGATGCCAGGCTGCGGAGCCATGCCACCTGATAGGGTTAAACTATCAGGCCTTGAGTAACCTGTACTAGTGGGAGGTGTCCCTGCCTATGGCAGGGGGTTGGAACTAGATGATCCTTGAGGTCCCTTCCAACCTTACCATTCTATGATTCTATGATAAACAGGAGTGGCTTTAGCCAGGAGAACAGCATGATGACGTTTCTTTTCCAAGTACCTGCTTGCAGTGCCACTGTAGTTAGTGAGTGATGTAGGGTCTTTTAATTTTCCCACTTGGTTGCAGGTTGCTCTGTCTTTGTGGCAAAGCACAGTTTTCTGAAGTAACTTAGTGTGCTGGGAATGCAGGATTCATGTTGGTACATGCTGGGCTGGAATACAGAATATAATGGGCTTCTTGGGCGTGCATGGGGGTGGTAGGCAAAATCCAGATGACTAAAACAAGAAAATCCAAAGGCTGAGCTTCCTAAGGGAGCTGCTGTGGGGTGGAGAGGGGAGGGTGAACCAACCTGGAGTGGAGCTTTCCCTGACCCTGCCCTGTGCTACTGGGTAGGAATGGTGTGAGCTGGCACTGGAGCAGCTGGACACAAGGTCAAAAATAATAGGAGTAAGCCCATTGCCAGTTTTAAAACCAGGAGGTTAGAGGATTGCTATGTGTGCTGAGAAAAAGCACTGAGCCCTGCCCTTTCCTGGATACTGGATGTGCTGCAGCCATGGCTCTCTCAGGACAGAAATAGCACTGCGAGAATTGTTCCATCAGCCTCTGTCTTTTTTCCCAAATACCAACCCTTTGTTTTCCATCACTTCCCAGGACTCCATGGCCAGTCCCTCTGCTGTCTCCTGCCACTTGGGAAGTGTTTTCCCCCCCAGAAACTGCTGGGCAGAAAATGCCCAGCTCCCATGACAGAGACAGTAGTGCTGGTCCTGCCTTGGGAAAGCCTGGCTCAAATCCCCCCTAGTTCTAAACTTAAGTTTTGGGTTTGGATCAGGGAAACAGAATGCATATCCTGAGCATGGTGATCTTGGTGAGAGTCAAGATGTGCAGAGCCAGCACAGGGTGTAACATAGTGAGAGGATGAGGTGGGATATGGCCACAGATTACTGAAGAGGGTGCAGATTGAGAGCTGACAATGTTTTGTTTCTCAAGTTTCTAACCAGCTGAGCATTCTGGGCACCACTTCAGCTGAGTATTCCCAAAGTTTTGCAGGAGGGATGTCTCAGACATGAATTTGCTGCAGCGGAGGAGACCCTGCATCTCCTCATTCTGTCAGTAGCACTGAGGAGCAGACAGTTAACTCCGGAAGAAAAATGATGGCAAATAATTGGCAAAAGCCACTGCTCTGAGAGTCGTGTTGTCCTTCATCCTGTGTTGCTAAACTTCAGTGAAATAAACTCCCTCTCCAGTTTACCAAAGCTCTGCCCCTGGAAGCAATGGGGCAGCTGCTCTGACATTCCCCGGATAGTTTCTGAGTGATTTCAAGGCTCTTTTGGCTTTTGAGAGCATTTGTGCTTGTTTTTATCAGTAGATGTTAAAATAGCTGTTTTTTCTCATAAGCATCACATCGACTAACAGGGGAGAGATTTTTAAAGGCTGTCTCTGCCAGACTCAGAGACATTTTCCAAAGAGGACTTGATGCAAATTTCAGTTTCTGTTGAATCTGACAAACCCAAGAGGGCACAAGCTGAAAGTTGCTTCTGTAACTCCTCCTGTTAAGCATCACAGTATTTGTGTTTCCTGACATTTAGAAACAAGTTTAAGAACAATTAATCACAACTTGCTCAACATAGCCTCCAGTGATGATGAGGGAGTATCTTCTTGGCTCAGTATGTTGTCTGTACAGTTCAGGAGGGGTGTGAGAATTATGTATGCACATGTGAGTTTGGGAAACACCCTGGTCTTGGGATCCTACAGTGAGCATCCCTCATTCCCAAGAGAAATTAAAAGAAACTGATGATTTGGCAACTTCCTGACCTTTGAAGTTTGGCCTCCCAAATGAGACCACTTTCTTCTCTGTTGCACTAGAGTTACTTGATCTGATGCTTTCTCCGTGATAAAACATATTGGATACAGAGCTTTTAAGAGAAGGAACAAAAGAACCAGTTAATCTCCAGGAATTTTTCAGCCCAGAGCAATGCAGATCATTTGCATTAAGTTCTCAGCTCCAACAGCCTCCTCTAACACAGGAGATATCTCAGCCAATGTCGAACTTCCCAGAAGAACCCTGGTATCTTCTGCTAAGATAACCATTAACACTGGATCTGCTGGGGCAGTGGAAGAATTTATCAGGACAAAAGTCTTACAATTGATTGCAAAGCTCATAGTAGTGTCAACTTCAGATAAGTGTATTTCAGTGCTTTTACTTTCTCTTTGAGTTGCTGCTTCGGTTGCCGCTCAGCTCTTCCCAGCAGCTGCGGATGCAGCTGAGTCATCAAAAACTCCAGTGCCCTTTGTAGGCACAGGGTAAATTCCCACAGGAGTGGGGGAAGAAGTCAAGCAAAGGTTTTTTGCTTTTGCACTCTGGTGTTGTCAGTCAGCATTGGTATCAGCTCAGATGTAACATCAGACACCCACTTGAGTCTTCTCTAGGAGCAGCAGTACAGTGTCATGCTCTGAGCTTCAGAAAATACACTACCTCTTAAGTCTCAAAGTATTAATTAGACACTTTGCTAGCCATCATTCAAGGAAGATTTGAATGGAGCACATTGCCTGCAAGCCATCCTTACACAACCAGCTTGCTGGAGCCTAGTTTGGAGCCATCTTGTGTCATGAGATACAGCCAGGCGTCCCTCACCAGTTGCGTGTTCTCCTGATGCTGCTTACAGGAAGGTCCTTGTGGTGTTTGCAGCCTCGGGGAAGTCTTCCTTTGGACTATGCAAACCGGTGTGCCTGCTTTTTGTTTCCTAATACAAGGGAAAACCGTGGTGATGCAATTTTTCTTGGTTAGGTGTGTAAGAAAACAGCATGCAAGCAGCAGGGCTGCCGAGCGGGAGCCACGAAGGCTCCGCTTCCTCCTGCACGAGAAGCGATGTGGTAAATACAAATAGGTGGTTTGATATCCTCAGGATGTTTACCCCGGTTTGTTTGGTATGTTCCTGTTAATTACTATCTTGCCATTAATTACTACTAAATACCTGGTAGGATTCAGTGTAATTCCAGGACATAAGGGAATGTTACTTAAATATAACACAAATCGATAATGCTGACAGTAAAGCAGGGCTGCTTCTGTGTCACTTACCTGTCCCACCTCACCTGGAATATCCTCTGCCATGGTGTTTTCATTCCTGGGCATTATTTCTGTTTTCCAGAAGCACACCTGGACCCCGGGGTGCAGCTGTTGGCTCACTTTTTGTCCAAGATTTGCATTAAAGGGTTTGCCTTAGACGTAGCAAATCGCTGTTACCCAGACCAGAGTCCTGGCAGTGCCTTTCTGATAAGGCTGCCCCTCGCGGTAGCAAATGTTGCCCTCTGCTGGTTAATTACAGGTGCAAGGTTCCGTTGTTCCCCCTTTCATACAGCAGCATTTTGCTACCAGGAATTGCTGTTCAACCCAAGGCTCGCTTGAAGCAGGAGGCCGCTTTTGGTCCTAATGCACCTTTTATGGATGCTACAAACTCGTGTTTGATTTCTTTTCCCCCAGAAGCTGCTTTTTGTTTAGGAGAACCTCATGCACTGGCAAAGTAAACTTTAGTTACTGTTTTTAAATGTTACAAGTGGTGCCGAATCCCTCATTTCCAGGATTAACCCTCAGAAGTGCGACTTGTCCAGACTGGTTTTGCAAGTGAAGTAACTACAAGATTTTTAAATTATTATTTGTATTAATAGAGTAAGATCTTTTGCTTAACACTATAATCTGGATGCTGAAGCCAACAGCCCCCAATAATTGCCCCCTTCCTTGCCCCAGCTGGCGTGGCTGCACGATGAGCTGGATCCAGGCACTGAGCTGGGTTAAAAATAAGCTTGCAAAAAGAGTTATTTTTAACCTGGGTCAGTCCCTGCTCCGGTTCACAACACGCCTGCCTGGGCTCTCACGTGGGTGTGCTGGTTTAGGGGCACAGCAGACAGCAAGAAGGGGCTGTGGGGGAAAGCCAAGGGCATTTCAGTGCTGGAATACCTTGAAAGTTGCTTCTCCAGTGAATATTCCATCTCTGAACTTGGCAATGGACCCTCCTTTCATGCACCTTGTCTTGCCAGAAGTCTTTCCCAGGACAGCATTGCTGCTGACAAAGCTGCAGCAGTATTTAAGCAGTTTTTGGTGGTGGTGGCCTCTCTGACGGATCTTTCCCAAAGTAAACTTTTTTCGAGTCTCGTGTTTGCAATTGGTACAGCTGGTTTTATTCACAGCCTGGCTCAAATGTTTCAGATGGGTTTAAATATGAAGAACAAGAGAGAGTAGTTGATGCAAATGACACTTGAGTTTTGCTTTGCAAGGTGTGTAAAAGATGATCAGAAATTTGGAGGCTTCTGCTGAGCACGAGACTGTAGAGAATTCAATATCTGAACCATAACTATGTGATATTACGTGTGGCACTTAGCTAATCTCTGTTGTCACCCTACTCTGCCGCAGCTTGGAAAGGGGACAAACATTGGACTGTTTTTGGGACTGTATTTACTGAACAAAAACTTGACCTTGCTTCGGGGGGAGATGGGAAACTGAAAGACTCTGGGTGAGTGAAATAGATTTAATCCTGTCAGTACTTAATGGGGGCTTGTAAGAAAAGTGGGACTTTGCAGTAGGGCCATTTGTAACAGAACAAGAGGTAGCAGTTTTAAACTGAAAGAGGAGAGGTTCAGACTAGATATGAGGGGAAAAAACTTCTACCATGAGGAGGCTGAAACACTGGCACAGGCTGCCAAGAAAAGTTGTAGGTGCTCCATCTATGGAAATACACAAGGTCATGTTGGACAGAGCTCTGAACAACCTGATCTAATTAAAGATGTCCCTACTGATTGCTGAGGGAGTTGGACTAGATGACCTGTGAAGGTTCCTTCTAGCCCCAAATATTCTGTGATTCTATGATTTTGTCGCAAAATTTGCTGTCAGTGTAGTGATGGGGAGCAGAAACCTGAGGACTGTGGGGCAAGGGACAGATAGGAGCAGGCTTGGACAACTCAGAAACAAGTACACATTATTTTTCTGGAGGTGTAAGAGAGCCAGCACACAATGCTGCTGTGGGTATGTCACCAGGGAGGAGCAAGATTCTCCCGGTGTTTAACCATGCCTTCCACGGCAGCTGAATTGGACCAAAGATGTTGAGGTCAATCCCTAGCATAGTTAGGAGTTAGTTATCTGGGTTATTCACAAAGAAAGGCAGGCAGCTTGTGTTTCTCTGGGAGGAGAGGGAGCTCCTGCTGCTGGTGCCCTGTAGTTTGTTAGGAGGTGAACTCTCCTGTCTGGGTTTTGTATGTGCAGCTGGTGTCCATAGATCTGCTGTGCTTTGGGTTTTTTTAACTCCTGGTGTGTAATAGACTTCATCTTCAAAGGTCTGACATTGTCAGACTGATGCGTGCTGCAGTGCTCTCCCTGTAGTGCGTAAAATCTCACAGCATCTTGTGGGGAATGCTGGCAACTCTGCATCTGAGCTTTTCCTTCCCCACCACCTCTTGTAGCTGAAGTGATGAGACCCCTGTGAGGGGGAAGAAATAATCTTGCCAGCCCTCTCCTACTCCAAGGAGAATCGTGCACATGGAGTTTGATGGTGGTGTGATGCAGGCAGTGCCAAAGTGCAGAAGGCCTTGGGGTTACCATCACTTGTGCTTTTGTTTTGTTTGCTTGTGCCTTCAGAAGTGCAGGAGACTCCAGGGTGAGAAAGCATGAGTGTTGGTCGGGGGAGGGCAATGGGTGTTTCATCACTTGGGACAAAGGGCCCTCTGCATAATGTATGTGCACATCAGGTGCTCAAATACAGATGGGACAATGCTAGGCGGTCTTGGAATCCTCTTCCCCAGTGAGGCCCTGGGTGCCGCATTACCCTGTGAAATGACTTTTTAAACACGCCTTGCCTCCTTTTCCTCATGCCCTCAGAAGTATCTCCCCATGTAGGATTACAAGGTAAAGACAACGCAGCCTGTTGTGTTTGAAAGTGTCGGTGGTTTGGTGCACACAACCGAGCGGGCATTACCGCTCCTTGTTCCTTACTGCATGCGTGGTGCTTTTTCCATCTTCAAAGCATTTTCCAACCATGAACTAAGAGCACACGCATTAGCACACACCCCTCCCGAAGCAGCTGATGCCGGCCACATCCCAGGAAAAACTTCCAGAGTGTGACACACCACTTTTGATGCAAATAAAATGACGCCGTGTTTCGTCAGCTCTATTAGAAGTGCTTAAGTAATTGAATTAATGAAACTTTAAAAAGCCTTTAAGAGACAAATGTGGTACACACCTTTCTTCTCACACCCCCCACCCCCTTTTTCTTTTCCCCCTAAGTTTTGTTTTCCCTGTCGAATGTCTTTTGGTTGGCTTTTGTGTTTGTTACCTTACTGTTGGCTTTTCAGTGTGTGGTTTTGCTGGTTTTCTTTCTTTTGTTTTGTTATGGTAGCCAATTTCTCTGCTTGGCATCATTGGTGGTACTGTTGGTTTCTGCAGCAGGGGAAAGTGTCATCTGCCAAACAGCATGAGTGTGACTGGAATACCTCATCTTTCATACTTCTGCAGACGTTAGGGATTTATTTCCATTGTGTTCATTTGCCCTTGCTGTGTGTGCCTGCCTTGCTCCCTGGACTGTGCTCCCCTCTTACATCTTCAACCCAATTTCCTGTCTTTGTGTGATCCTTCATACTTCTCTACCACCCTTCCAGTTATGGATGCTCAACATCCAGCCTCTCTGAACCCACACTAGCTTTGTTTTTCTCACACCATCCCTCTAGCCAGCTTGGGTATTTTTACCTCCTTTTGCTATAGCCTTTCCTCGAGCAGGGCCAACCTTTCCTAAGCAGACAGTGCAGGTGAGGTGGAATGAGATGACATGCTCTGCACAGGACAGAGATATTGTCCAGAGCCATGTGCTTGGCTTGCTCACCTTTTCCTTTTGGGGAAAAAGGAAGCAGTGTCCCCAGAGTTGTCATATCTAGCTGACTTTTTTGAGTGACTTGAGCGTGGTGAGAGGCCATTGATGGAGATTTCTGCTCCAGACATTACCCAGTCAGCAGGTAGACGAGACTGTCTGTGAGCCAAGGCAAGCCAAGTGTTTCGTGACATTCAATTTCCAGCCCGGTTTTAAGTTTTCTTCAGGCTAGACTTAAACATTTTGGGTGCAGCTCACTCTTCTTGCACTCTTTGCTTTTTCAGGTGAGGCAGATGAAGAAGCCTTTGCTGAGGAGTGCAGACGGAGAGGACAACATGCCCTGCCTTTCCAGCCGACCAACCCTCGCCTGCTGAAGTCCCACAAGCCTGCCAGTTCCCCCAAATATGCCTATCATTATAATAGTGATGAGGTGGAAGAACAAGATAGAAGCCGGGTTACAAGCAGCTTGGAGACCCCTTTTTATTTATCAGGTGTGCACAAACATGTTGATGAGAAATGTGCAGAGAAGGATCCACCAGCTAGGCAAAAGCCCAAACTGAAAAGCCAAGCCAGAGGTTGCTGCTGTGTGTTGACTTAATGTTAGCTTCCCTGTAGATAACAAATAGCAGCTTGTGTGCATTCATCCTGCATTAGCTGTGCGCTTTGACATAGTTTAGATTCACAGATGTCCTGGGATAGTCACGGATCCAGGGCAGATACTGTTGTGCTGCTGAAGTGGCAAGGCTCTTTGTTCTTAAAAGTGAAGGCCTTTTAGAGGTGAACTAATCACAGTACTGTGCACTTAATTTTCTTACGTTGTGCTTGGCTTCCTTGTTGAAGGAGAAGTTCAGCAACTTGATGTTATTTCTAGAAACTGCAATTTTAGGCACTTCAATCCTAATGGAAGGATGAGCATGTTCAGGTGAATGTGGAAGTGTGGTGATCATCCCAGTTATTTTTGGAAGTAATTAGTCCTTTGATATGTTTCCTCTCTGTAATGTTTCAGCAGTATAGTCCAGAGGCTATGCTGGACAACAAAGGCCTCGTAACTACTTGATTTAATTGGAACCTGTGGTCAAAGATCATCCAGGACTGCCAGGACAGGTTTTTCTGAACTTGAGGATGCTTTTCTAGTTGGATGTCCAAACCAAGGGCCCTTCTAGGTAGAGCTGAATTAGGTGAAGTGCTGGGAAGCACAGGCATGTGAGGCTCCGCAGGGTAAACACAGCACATGAAAAATATGCAGTGTACTCCAAAATGTGCTCACATACTCCCTGTGCTGTACTAAGGTCAGCTGTGTTGAAGAGCCTTTAACACTGCCTTCTGTATGGAAGACCTGGAGATGTCACATGGGCTGACAGCCTGGAAAAAACAGAAACACTCAGATAAATGTCCTCCTGGTCAGTTGATGGAGGTTTTATTTCCTTAGGGATGGCTAAGCTGAATCTTTCATTTAAAAAGGGAGGAAAGAAAAAAAAAATAACACTTCTCTGCAGAAGCCTGAACGTAACCTCTGGGCTGATGTCCTGAAATCTCCTGTGCAAGGCTTACAGGTTTAGTCTCCCGTGTCTGCTGCTGGCCAGACAAAACCTTGGCTCTGCATTCCGAGGCTTCAGGTCCTCTGCAATCATAACACTACTTTGTAGTGATTTCCAAAGAGCATCTGAGTTTGACCTGCAACTTGTCATTTTTGGAGCAGCTTTTAAGATTGTTTAGGACTTTTTACTGTGAATCTATTTGTGCTCCAAGATGCACAAGTTTGCAAGTAAAATGAATTTCCAGAATTTATTTGTGCGATCAGAAAATTGTCGTATTTACCAGTAGACTGTGAGTTGCCTCAACTGTGAGTTGAGACATAAAAGTATTCAGGGTGAGAACCTGATTGCAGTAAGACTTAAGATTTTACTGTTGCTTTAAATATTTTGCCTACTGTTCCTCTGATGGACAGGGCTGCTGAAGGACTGGTCGAGTCAGTCATAAAAACTTACGTGAGTGTCTTAATCCCTCCCTGGGAAGTTTGTGCACGAGCCCTGGCCAGTAATGCCATTCTCCTTCATGGGTGTTCACCTCTGCCATCCGCCTTGCCCTGCAAGCAGGCTTCACCCAGTGCAGCTCTGTAAATCCATAGACCACTTGCTCCTGCTTGCTTCTCGTTGATCACTGCAACAGCTGCCATGCTGACACAAACCAGCTTTGGGGAAGAGCAGCATCTTTTCTGCCTTGGTCCAAAGCCTGTGATTCAGTGGAAACCAGTTTAGTTCAGTGGCCTCCAACTGGCCACCATTCCACCTTGAATTAGATGGTTTTGCCATCACTGGTGTGTGGCCTCGGCAGTGAGACTGCATGGCAGTTCCAGGTGTTGTCCCAGTTAGAGCACCTCAAGCAAATCCTCACCTGTCAATGATTCACCTGCAGTGGAATGGCTTTCCCAGCTTTCAGAATGGGAATGGTTTGGTGTTAATATGTAAATTTGTAGCAAGTTGAAGGAAACACTCAGATGAATGTCCTCCTGATCAGAAGGAAATGGGGATAGGTTTCATCTTTTCTGTGTGGTTAAGAATCTCTCTGGAGGTGGCCAGCTTTCTCTAGAGCCCAAGAAGGAAGGCTGGCCAACCTGTTTAGATTGCCAACCAATACCCAGAAGTGAGATGAGTCTTCTCTTTAGTCAGGATTTTCAGGCATTACAGTGGGCATTTAAGAAATTAGAGTTTAATTTGATTCTCCATCTAACACTGACACTGTTTTAGTAGAAATTGATCTGGGGTTTATACTGTTCCTGGTTTCATAATGGCCTTTTAGAATAAACTCCATCTCTTGTGCTCTGAAGTTACTGCATATCTCAAACAGTTCTCTAGCTCCAAGCAAATACTTTCAAACTAAGATTCAGATACTGTCAGTAATGTGCTCCACAATCACATGGTGTATGGTTGACTGGTGGTAGCCAAGCTGTGTTGAAGTGGACTTAATGCTAGCAGAGGCCAAGGGCTTGCAAACATTAGCAGCAGAAACAGTGGTAACTATCCCTGAAAAAAAACCAAACAAAACTACTCTGGGTTTGAGAATTTGGATATTTATGTAGGAAGAATGGTTGAAATGATTAATGGTTAAAATACTGAGAATATATGATACGAAAGATCCTTATTTGAAAGATAATATTGCAAGGTTTGCTCTTCCTTCTGAATGAAATACCTTCTATTAACTCACAACTTAAAACATGAATAACTCATTTTGGGCTACTTTTTCATCCACTGGCACCCCTGAAGAGGAAACCACATGAAAAGAAATAACTTAACTAATCTTGATCCTTCTCTGCCACAGATTTCCTCTGTGGACAGTTGAGCTATTTTTACTTTATTCGCCTTTAATTCAGTCTCCTTTTTACCAACACACAGCTTCCTGAATTACACTTTACTAATGACTAACATCAATATCCTTGGTTATCCAAACTGATTGCTTTATAATTCACTCACATACTTGTATCTGGGCATGTGATGGAAAGAGAATAGAAAGCAAAGCCACTGTTTTCTGTGGAAATCTAGTACATGAGGAATGCTGGAGGTGTGGAGATGGGAATGAGTTCATGCTCCATTTGCTCCCTGCCTGTAGCTGTGTGCAAGTGGGACAGGGTAAGAACCACACTCTTCTGCAGACCAAGGGTGGGAAGAGTGGTTGGTGGATTTGGAAGCTGGCTGGTTGTTCCCTGGCTTAGCCAGAGCTGTCCTCACGCTTGGATTTTTGGCTGCTGGTACAAGAACATCCTACTAGCTATGTGCTTCCCGAAGAAGGTGGTTGGGTTGCACATGGAATGGCTTCCAGGGCTCTGCACAGCCTTGCAAGCTTTTGCTTGCCATGCCAGAGTAAAATCTTGGACTTTACTCAGTAGTACTATTGCCTTAATGGCAGGCAAGCAGGATGTATCTGGCTTGGTTCTTGTAGCAGTTCTAGCAGAATTGGTACTGACATTAGTATGCTGAGCAAGCATGAAGGAAGGACTGAGTCGTTAGAGCTTTCCAGTCCCCTAAAACATCAAAGTTGGGATTACATCAGTGGGTTGGCCAGTGAAACTGGAGAACTCGCCCCTTGACAGTGGGGTAATTAGACAGTGGAGCAGCATACCTAGACAGGGTGGGATGTTTGTCACCTCAGGTCTTCATGTAAAGGCGAGTTCTGTCTCCTCACTGCTCTGTGGCATGGGCAGGAGCTGTGGATGAGAGCTGAGGATGCGGTGAGAGAATTAATAGGTCGGACTGTAGTGTGTGTTGGGCAGTGGCTAGGGCTGGAAGGAGGCAATGTGAAAAGTGTAGTGTAAAGCTGTAATTGTAACTTGAGTCACACATGAAATTGTAATGATGCTGTGATCTGGGGCAAATCCTTATAATGATGTATGCAAATGTGGTCTGAAATAAGATAGTGGCTGAAACTCAGAAGTGAGCTACTTTTGAAATATGAGTTTGTTTTGACTAGAGAGAGATTTTTAAGAGCAGAAAATTAGGAAGTCCACTACAAAACCCAATCCACACGTGACCTGTTAGAGCTCTGCATGGATGCTGGAACCATAGCAGCTTTCATGGTTTGAAGGAGTGCAAAAGAATGGCTACAAAATGGTAGTAATGGCACCAAAAAGTTAGTAATCTTGAAAACCTTTTTCTCTGGGACTTGAGCAGAAAGCATGAATCACTCCCAACCCCAGTGCTTCAGAGCCTGAAGGAGGAAAGAGGCTCCACCAGAGCCATCACTTGCTGGAGATTTATAAAAATTAGGCTGTGGCTTTTATTACTGAGTGATGTGTGTCAAGAAGTGACAGCTACAATGCTGTGTGTTAATCATCAGTCGTGACTGGAGAACTTGTTTCCTTCTGCTGAGTCCTACAGTCCTTTGTGCTGGCAGAAGGTAGGTGGAGCAGACCTGTGGCTGCTTTCTTTACCTTGGTAGAGCAGGCACATGTCAGGCAGGGCAGGAGGAAGTAGGATACCACAGATAGGTTGGGTAGGAGTGGTTTCCGTGGGACACTGGTCCCTTTGGATCAGCCCCTTGACACGCACATGTCTCTCTCGTTACCCAAGACCGTTCATAGCCAGTGATTGTACAAACCTGTGGCTTAGGGTGGTGCAGATGGCAAAGTACTAGAAAGCCAGAAGAAAAGACAACCTGGGATGAAGCAGAGAGGCTTCTTGATTTCTTTTGGTCATTGCTGAGTGGTTGAGGGAGTTGCTGTGAAGGATTGTTGGAAGCTGGTTTCAACCTTCAGCTTTCTGAAAGTTGGAATAGCCTCTGTGCTCCTTATGGTTGTTTTGGAAGTAGAAGAATGGGTGAAATGGGAAAAGCAGGTCAGCAGATGCTGTTTGATTTAGACCAGAGTTATCCAGATTGTAAACCATGTGTAATTCTAAACGGTGTGGATTCTTGTTTCATCCATCTCTGCTCCTGGCAGCTGGCTAAAGCAAGAACATACCGAGTTAGGCTGATACCTGTCTGCCTTTTGAGTCAATCTGTTTTCTGATTGCCAAAACTTACGGAAGCTGTCAGAAACCTGTGTCCCTCCACCCTTCCCTAAGGCTCTCTGTCTTAATTTAATGCACTTCCAGATTTTAGATGGCTAACAGTTACTTCTAACGGTGGAAATTTGAAAAGCCCTTCTCAGAGACCAGAACTGCTCGGCCAAAGCCAGTGCAGCCAGGCCCTGAGTATGAGAAGTCTCTATGACTGCTTTGTGATGCTTGGCAGCCCACCAGGTCACTGCAGATTAATCAAATAGCAATGAGTCTGCTGCTTCCCAATTCAGATTTTCTTCTGTCACGGCTTTGGGGCTAGGATATAACCAAGGCAGCTAAACATGCTTTCAATTAGTGCTGGTTGAAGCATTGGAGTGAAATAAGCACCGAAGAGTTCAGTCTTTAGCCGGCGTTTTTTATTTTCACTAGGAGCTGCTTCACTTGTTTGGGTCAGGCTTCCGGCTGTTATCACCCAGCATAGCATCACTGAAGCTAACAGACTGGCAAAGTTCGACCCATCCTTTCTTCTTCAGTGGGGGTAGAAAAGGATATGGTTGAGAGTGAAATTATTTATCACAGCAGGCTCGAAACAGAAAAGACCTGGCAGTTTTCTCTTGAGAGATAGGCTATGTTTGAGCCTTATCTCCTACTCTGGCCAATCTGTTTCTGTGTGTGTCAGTGATAACACTTGAAAGATTTCCACTTTTCACCCTTATCTTTCCAGAGGCTGGTAGGAGACCTTGATGTCAAATGCCTGAATATCTTCATGCCACATTTTTTTTTTTAACATTTAAATTGCTTCATTTGTAAGACAATGAATTAAGTGGTAAAGTCACAATTTACATTGTCTTACAGTATTTTCAAGGAAGAGTTGCTAGAACTGCTTTCAGAATCTCAAAGGCTTGAAGAAAGTGGATGGTTGCAAAAAACCCAACCCCAACAGCAACAACAAAAAAGTATTATGATATAAAGTAACAGTAACAAATGCAGTCGTGCCTGGATGTGCATAATAGAAATACTGACAGTGTTTTGAGAATGAAAAATGAGAAAGTGATGAAGCTAATAACCTGTTAGGGTTTAATGATCCTTTCCCAAATATCTGTGCTAATGTTTCATAGTTATTGCATGAATTAACTGATCAGCTGATATGATGCTGTTTTTCCCTCCAGTAAAGGGAAGAATCCTTTGAATAACACCCCTCAGATGACTGATTCTCAAGAGTCAGCATGTCTCTTCTGTCTCCACTGGCCTCTGTGGGAAAGCAAGGGGATGCTTGAGCCTTTCTGGGATGTGTGCTTTACAGCACTAAATTAAGTGCTAAGGGATCTTGTTGTTGACAATGCACAGGTGACCGAAGGGCTGATGTTGAAGTTAACTTCATGAATGGAGTTCTTAGGAGATGTTCATGCAGTGTCCCTTAGGACTGGGTTGCAGCTCAGGAGGGTGACAGCATGGAAGGAAACCAGTGTCATCTGCAATTTTGCAAAGCACTGCTAGTTTTTCTCTTCCTTAAACAATAAAACTGGTTTCCACTCTAACTTAGTCCAAGCTAGTCACTCATGGCAGAATTTCTAAATAAATATCCTGCTGCTTGACTCAGATGATTGCAAAAGATGAAGTCATGCTGTTGATACAGCGTAGGAGCTAGAATGATATCCTAGGAACAGTTCCCCTTTGTTACAAGGGAGTGTACTTCCTCTAGTGCACAAACCTTTCAGATAAAGTCTCAAGTGATCTTAGCCCAAAGATGGTGTTGTGCTTCTGCCCAAATCTTAAATTTCAGCTGAAGAACTGCACTTCTGCTGTAGGCACAACCCTAATTGCCCCTGGGAGGAGCTCTGATTAGGAGCAAACCAGTCACAGCAAGGCTTCATACTCCTCTGACCTCTCACTACTTCCTTTTCCCATCTTAATTTTGCTATTGGTGCTAAATTGATGGAGAACCAGGTGTGATGGCAACACGGTTTTGTCAGGGTTATCTCCACCTGCTTGCAGAGAGAAAGGAGGGAAAAATAGAGATTTCTAAGCAGGCAGAGCTGTTCCTCTACCTCCCAGCCGGTTCGCAGGGGCTTCTCTGCTCCATGCTGGGCCCCCTTCACTGAACTGTGCCGATTCCCAGTGGCAGAGCACTGCTGAACTAAGAGATCCCTCAGAGCGTCACAGAATGATTACCTGTGGGAATTGTTTGGTACCTTTGAGTTTAAGTTTTGCAAGTGCACTCAGGCAGATGTGGTGTTCGTTCTGCACAGTCCACTGTGCAAGTCTGTTAGTGAGGTGCATTTTACTGGAGGTGTGGAGGAAAAGACTTGATACCAGCCAAGAACTGTTTTTCATGCACTTTTTTTGGAGGGGGGCAGGGAGGGTAGGAAACCATTGGGATGATGATCACATGCCTGAAAGCTTGTGCCTACTGAACCTGTAAGAAATAATTGTTGCTTGAACTTAATGCTTCCATGCACCATTGGAGCTGCAGTAGAGTATAACCTATGGTGCATAGTTAAGCATGAACAGGCTGATGGCCTGCATATGAAATGCCTATTGGTAAACACAGAGCACCTTCTTATTTACTCAGGATTCTTGGCATTCCCTAGTTTTAAAATGGAAATGCAAATACCCTAGTGACTGACTACTGTGAGCAGGAAATGCCAGTACTTAAATGGCTCCTGCTGTGTGAGTCTTATTTATTGCTTCTGTATTGAAAATTACTCTAGTTTTGCATGTGCTCTAATTTTGAAGCTTTTCCTGAATGGCTTTGAAGTGCATTGAAAGTTCTCCAGAGCTTTTCAAACTTCAAAGATTGACAGTGTTTTCTTTCTGTCCTATGTAAGGGATATCTAGTAGAGCTGGGGATGTAGTGGATGCAATAACTTTTTTTAAAAAAAGCATTAGAAAGGCAGACCTTTTCTTTAAGATTCCTTAAACCATTCAGAGAATGTGTGCTTTTGCTAGAGAGAAAAGTCCATAAATGCTGTGAATAGTGTTTTAAAAGCCATGTTTCCTCAGGACACAAAGAAGGCAGCAAGAGGAGGAAGCAGAAGCAGAGAGAGGAACAGAAGAAGAAGAAGTCAACCAAAGGGAGTTACTAAAATGGACTTCTCTGCTATGCCAATACCTTTATAAATAATGACAACTTAATGGTACATTTGAGCACACCTCTTTTGTGTATATTTTTTGACTGTTCACACTGCTAGCAAGGAAGTGACTCATGTTTAAAACTGTACTAAAATTGCACTATGTTACCCAGTTTAGTTTCACGGAGTGGCTTTCTTGCCAGTCTGGTTAGGGAATTCAAACAAGGCTGAGCTTGGTTAGAAGTATGTTATGTTTGAAGATTGGAAAGCAGAATTTCTTACCTCTTCCTTCCCGGGGACTAAAATGACTCTAGTCTAGTGTCTGTTCATTTGTTTCATAGGATATAAAGGGTTGTGCAAATGCCTGTTTTGTTGGGTCACTCTGGCACCAACAATCAGGTCTGTTGAAAGAAGAGTCCTATTCACTCATGTCATTGGGAATGGGATTGAGACATGAGCTCTTGTAGGGTAATTTATGCAAGCATAATAAGTGACTTTTATGGCTGTTGTTCTTCCCCAAGCTGGGCAGCAAAGGTTTGTCCCTGCTATTAAAATGTTCCTTCATTTTAAATTGTATCATGAAATTATCTCCTCTGATTTTAAGAACCTTAGTGTAATGACAGTCTCCTGTAAGCACTCCTACTGATTTCCTTGAGATAGTTGATTCCTGATGAATCATGTAGTGGAATCATTCCTTGTTTTAAAAGTTCATTTGCAGAACCTGGAGACAAATGATCTAAGTGCTACTTTAAAACTGGTCTTTGTTTCTGCTGAGTAGGTTCTAGATAACAAAACATTTTTTCAGCGTCCATATAAGATTTTATCAAGCTGTTTCTGCAAGGAACTTACACTTTTACCTGTGACAGCATTTTGCATTGGTTTCATTGCAGGACTAATTTTTTTTAGCTTGAAAAAATGTCTTCAGTTTAAAAGGAACACTTATTTTCTGGCAAGATGACTTCCTTGCTTCCCATACTTGTCTCATGTGCATGACACATTGCATCTCTTAACCTTTTAGTTTGTACAGAGCCCTTCCGTTGCCTTAAGTATTTACCTGCATGCTTCTTGTCAGTATGTTGCCTCCTCTATTTAACCTCCAGGTAGGAGTTAGCAGCTTATGTTTTTGTTTTGTTTCTTATGTCTTCCCCCTGTCAATATGCTGTCTATGTAACAGACTTAAACCCGGCAATATTGAAAGTTGATTCTGGAGAAACTCACTCACCCTGATGTTTAAAAGATGTAGGAATGCACATAATGGTGTAAAGAAGGAGCTAACCAGAAAAATCAAGTCTGCGTTCAGTATGGGTTGATGTAACAAATTCTGGTGTCTCTGGTCTCTGAATGGTTTAGCTTCAAATGCTTACCTTGCCCAATGTAACCCTATGCAGACATATAGCCGTATGTGAGCTCGGTTAGGGTACTTAAATTGTGGTTAATATGAAAAAAGACTGAGTACCAGTTTTCTGTCACTTAAGTACCACTTTTTGTTTTGTGCAGTGTTACTGATATTTAAAAATAAAGAAAATTCTCCTTTACCCTTTGTCCTCTTGCGCTGTACTGCAGACTGCACCTGGGATCAATTGTTCCTCTTTACTTTGAGTTAAAAGTGAGGCTGAGCACAAGGGGAAGAGTCCTCATTCACAGCATCTCCACCAGCACACCAAGTTATTGCTTGTGCTAAATCCACGAGCAGGTTGATGCAGTCCCTGTGTCAAATGACTGATAATGGAAAATAAGGGTTCTTCTTGGCTGCAAACTTCACTATAAGGAGCATATGCCTCAAACAGCTTGCACAGTTGCTGTGCAAGGAACATTCTTCCTGGACAACACACAACAATTTGAATTGCATCCCAATGAGGACACTGGGAGAAGTCTCTCCCAGTACTTAGGTAATTGTTAAACCATTAGCACTCCTTTTGTGTTGGGGAAATGCTTTCAAAAAGGAGAAGTGATAACAGTGTTGGGCTGGGCTGGCCAAGACTGTCCCTCTACTGTGAGCAGCTTCACATCATAGGAAAGAGTGGCTCTGGATCACCAACATGTCTTGGAGAGTTACAGCAGACAGATTTGGTAAGTAAGTGTCTTCTTCGTGGTGTTAGGTTTGAGCGAGGAGGACAGAGCATTAATTAGTTAGGAGAACTGAAGGTAGGCTCTAATTACTTGGGAAGCTTTTCTCACCAAGGGTATCCTTATCCTAAGAGAAAGGTGCGGGTGTGCTTGCAGCTGGGCTCCTATCCCCTGTGCCTCCTGTAGGGAGGAACTCCTGGGAAACAAGAGTGCCCAGATGAGGGACCCATGGGTGTAATGTTTCCTATAATTACCTAGAATCTGCCCAAGCTTGCCCAGAAATGTGAACCCATGGCCATTACACCTAATTCCTTCCCTTTCAGCCTGATTGTTTTTGGGTTTTGACTGAAGGGTAAGTGCTTGACTGAGCAGAGCTGTCAGCCAGGGTGTAGTGCTGTGCTGGTGTGGTGATACCGCTTGCAGGACAGCCTGGATGTGGTGCCACATCTGCCACGTATGTATGGACATGCACGTATCTGAGGTCTTTGTATCCCAGTCTATCCATCTGCCTGATGATATGATTGCTTAAAGTATGTGTTGGGGCAGGAAAAATGTAGGTGGGTGTGAGACACCACAGCTGATAACAGATGATGCTGGCCTAAGTGGCTGTGAATAGATATATTGTGAAAGTTGGAAAAAGATTCCTGACCATCCTACACCACTTCTGTGGAAGAACTGAGGACAAACCCAGAATTAGTTTAAAACCAGACCTGCCATCATCTAGAATATGTGTTGCAAGATGATTTTTTTACAGAGCAGATTCCTGGGCTCAGAGACCCAAAATGTTTCCAATCCCCTTAGAATCCCATGAGAAAAGTAAATTATTAGGGTAGAGAACACACAGAGTTAAGTAACAGTGTGATTAAAATGATACACTGAAAATAAAATTTTATCTTTAGATAAGGGGACACAGTAACAAACAAAATACCCACAGATAAAGGTTCCTGCTCCTCACCTGGAAGCTGCCACTAGGAAAATAGTTTAAATTCAGTTTTGGCTTATTTTTATTGCCCCCCACAGCTTTTGGAGATGTGCAGTCTGCTCTTTGAGTTAAGATTTGTCAAGACTGATCTTAAATCAATGATCTCAGGGTCTGCAAGTGTCAAAATCAGAAAAATGTTTTCTAATTTCAAGCTTTTGCCCAATCTCTGCTCCATGCTGATGGGCGGCAGCCTGCAGACCTGTAAATCCTGCTTCTAAGGTAACACAAAGCTCTGTTTTTCTGTCAGCTAGGCTGCCTTTACAGAGACTCACTGTTACCCCAAATTTTGGAGCACTTTATGAGCCTTTGCAACCATTTCTTGAAATAGCACAGCAAAAAGATGCTGCTTTTGAAAAGAGGTGGGTCAGGTACCCAGAAAATGCGCAGTATTCGTCAGGGAAACAGTGAAGTGCCCATTTTCCCAACCACATCTGAAACCTGACTCATACCTGCTTCAGGAATACTCCTAGGTGTGTGCCACCAAACTGGTGCCTATCAAGTGGTGGGATTTACTTGCTCCCCTGTTGACTGTTGTTTTATTCTGTATATGCAGAACTGTGTGTATTCCCATGTTGTTTTCCTTTGTTTCATGTGCCAGTTGCACAGGACTTTACTCCTGGGATGTTCAGGTGCAGGATGTTCCTGCATTTCATATCTCAGTTCACTTCATCTGCAGTCCTGCTCCTTTAAGTCCAAACTTAGCTCACATTATGCACAGTATGCAAATAGAACTCTTAAATATATTAGGTTAAAACACAATATCTGTGGATTTTGAAGTCTTTGGAAGGTCTAATTTGTTAAACTGAGCAGTGCTGGCTGTGTATCGTTACATGAGAGCAAGAGGTGAGTTGAAGGTCCTTTAACAGGCTGCATGCACAGAGCTGAGGAAGAGAAGGGGCTCTAAGGAGACATTAGGGAGCACTAAGCAAATGCTTCCCATGGCACCTGGAAGGATCACTCACCAGTGGTGCACGACTCAATCCTGGCAGCAGATGCAAGCTACAACCTGCCATACTGTTGTGACAACATGGGTTTTACAGCTTTGGGATTGAAGGCAAGGAGGTAACCAGTACTAGAGCCTTCCCAGTGCTGTGAGTCACACTTTATACCCATAAAAATGGTTTGTCAGCTACCTGGCCCACTGTCCTGTCTTTGATAGTGACTAATGGTGGATGCCTAGGGGAGAGCACATGAGCAGGCTAAGCATGTAATTATACCTCATCAAAATGTTTCTCAGCTGTGGCACTCTGGGTCTGCGGCTCCTAGATCTAGAAATGGTCTTTCTGCTCCAAATATGTTTTTTTCCATTGAGTTGTCCAGTTGCCTCTTAACCTACAACACTGCCCAGTGTCCTATGGTAAGGGATTCTCCATCTGACTCTGTTGGATAAAGAGATAACTACTGTGTTAGAAGCCTCTCTCCTCTAGCTTCATTTGATTTCCTCCCCTCCTCCATCCTAACACAGGAAGAGACACTGAACACCACATCCTCATTCACCTTTTTCAAGCTGCCCATGATTTTACATATTTTGCTCATGCCAGACCTCAGTTAAGTCTTTTTATGGTTCAAGAGGTCCAGCATATCAAACCCTCCCTCACAGAAAAGTTATCTCCTACCTTTGATCACCCTTTCAGTTAGGAAAGCTTCTTGCACAGCAGCTGTCACTCAGCTCCAGAAGTTGCGGTGCCTGCCCAGACAAGCATGACCAGTATTTGAGCAACTGCTGATACCCCTTTATCAGCCTGGCAAAGAGAAGAAGGCCCTGCAAAGCCTGAGGTGCAGGAAGAGCAGAACAAGGCTTGAGACTGGGCTTTGATGGCCTCAGTCTCACCAGGCATATGAGAACACATAACCTCATGGCAGTGATGGTATCTCAGAGCATGATCCCACACACCTTCACCCTCCTTCCTCTCCCCTCAGCTGAAACAGTGTCATGGGGCATTCCTGGATGGCTCATGGGACAAGCACCTCCTGACTCAGGCACAGCTCCTGGTACACTCCTTCCTCAGTCTGCGAGTGCTAACTGCCTGTATCTCCACCTGGCTGCTAGCACCATGAGCTGTGGAGGAAGTGCTTTATTGTAACAACTGCCGCTTCACCTGCTCCCAGGGAAAACCAGCATTGGCTGCGAGATCCCTGCCAACCAAGGAGACAGGTCTATTCACCTTGGGAAGACACCGTGCTCCTGGCATGACACATCCCTGCAGGCACTACGACTTCACCTGCTCCTGATTTCTGTGGCAACAGCTTTTTCACTGCCACCCTCTTGTCCCATGTGCAGATGGTAGCTCCCATCTGTAGCAGTCTGGGCTGTGACTTTATTCCCCTCAGCATCTTTCATGTGGGAACAGCTGCACACAAATGTTCTATTACTGGGTTGTAGGGTCACTGGCAGAACTTGGGAGATACTAAAGTTTGGGGAGTTTGTTATGAGGAAATGTCAGTGATGATGGGGAGGATCCAGAGAGGTGGGAGACTGCAGAACTTCAGATGCTGATTCTTAAAGAGCAAAGTCAAAACTGACATATTTCTCTAGCTCCTCAAAAGGCTGTGTCCAAGCTCAGGTTGTGTCTCGCTCTGCAGTTCTGCTTCAGATCCGTACAGACACAGGCTCGAATGACAGGCAACCTCTGTTCGCTGTGCCTCTTGCTCCAGCAGAGAGCTCTGCTGAGGCTTGCAAGACTGGGTTTTCTGGATGCACCCTGAGCTGGCGGCTGCTTCACTCTCAGCAGGATTCAGGTTTGGTGGTAGTGTATTTTTAATCAACAAAATTGCTTCCCTTGGAACCACAGATTTTTTTTTTTTTNAAAATATTCAGCTCGTGTAACACAAGTTCCAGGTCGCATTAGGAGATGGGATGTGATAGAACATGATGGTAATGAATCACTTCATATCATGTTTTATTGTGTTGTGTCAGCTGAGAAAGCTAGAGAACTATAGGTGTTTCCACCAGCCCAATCATGAAACGACTGCTGGTTCATGCAGAGATTGCAAAGTTTTTCCTAGGCTAGTTAGCAGATAAGTTTAGATCTGTGGTTTAGCAATGTTCTGTTTAAGTCCCTAGCAATGCACTGCCTCAGAACCTCCTTTCCACCCGGAGTGGTTATCAGTTCCTTGTTAGCAAGGGTTAACCTCCAGCTTGTGAAACTGCCTTTGTTTTAGGGCTGCATTCTGAAGAGGATGCTACTGCTGCTGCCATTGCCTATTGGTGCTGTAGAACTGAGAACACGAAGGCATGACTTGGAAAAGTCAGGAGGTTAAAGTCCGACCCTGTCCATCTCAGTTTAATCCAGTGACTGACAGAGGCCAAAGCTGCACTAGCAAACACCCACCCAGCTGGGTGGCCTGGAAATATCTGATGTACATCATCTGCTATGGGTAAAGTTTTGGGGTTTTTTAAAAAAAAGTTTAAGTACATTTTGAGCATAAGGATTTGTCTGTTCAACTGTTCTTGTTGTGCTAATTATTTGAAGCATGAGGGGACTCAGCAGGGCTGGGCTGTAGTTTCTAGCCCCTCATGCGTGGGACAAGCTTGGGGCAGATATACATATCTCCCATTCCACAACTCTGTGGCTTCTCCTGACTGCAGATCTTTGGCAGTCCCTGTCCCTTTAGCCAAATGTCTCTCTGCAGCAAAGTCAATTCAGTGAAATGCTCTGGGGTTTTGTTGTGTCAATAAGCAGAGACCAGGGTAGGACCTTTCCCTTCATTTTTATACTACGGTTTGAACTCCTGTAAGTGTTGAGCTTGCACCATTAACCCCCTGCAGCCCTGTTCTGAGGAGAAGGTTTCCTAACAGGGTTGTAAATGCTTCAGAGGAGGCATCTGGGGAGGGAAGCTGAATAATGGAAACGTTAACAGACCTTTCATTACACACCCGATACATCATTACTTAATTTCTTTGCTTTTGTCTCTCGTTTTTATAGTTTGTTTTTCCCCTGATCAATAGCATTCATCCTCCTCAGTGAACAGGCTTGATACTGTTTTTATGGTGTGAAAATTACTGTTGCTTTGACTGGCTCCTATTACCAGGTGACACTGCCTGGCAGAAAACAATTAATCTTCCTATTATTTGGAAAATAAATGTGATTTATGGGAGCAGCAATCGATAGCGGTCTGCGTCCTGCTGTCAGAGTGCTTGCTTTCTTGAAATAAGGCTTTTACCTTCAGAGTGTGGAGGCTGCTAGCCCAGTGCTGTGGATTCATTTATAATAGCTATCTTCTGATCTCAGTTTTTATTAGGACTTTTTTTTTTTTTTTTTTTTT
>VWZE01010704.1:1397752-1432488 GCA_013396675.1 Eubucco bourcierii
CAGTCTGTCCTCATAGCAGAGCTGCTCCAGCCCTCTGAGCATCTTGGTGGTCTCCTCTGGACCTGCTCCAACACTTCCATGTCCTTCCTGTGCTGAGGGCTCCAAAACTGCACACAGTGCAGTTAATTTAATAGATTTCTTCTTATTTTCTTTCCTTTTTTTTTTTTTAATAGCAAAAGAAGTCCTGTAATAGAGAGAAAAAAAAGAAAAAGAAAAAGAAAATGCAGCTTATTTCTCTCTTTTCATCCTAAAGTTCCAACTTTTCTACCTTGAAATCAATACATAAACTCAGCAGTAGAAATGCAGTTTAGTTGGAGAAAGCCTTGTAGCACAGTTTTAAAACCATGACTGTGAGATCTGTTATTTTAAAGCGCTGCTTGATTCCAGGAGCTCACAGGAGATTTCTGTATCACGTTGCTAACTTCTAACTCTTACCCACATTACAAGGGGTAAACAAGAAAGCAAGCAGCATGTGGGGGATAGCATATTATTTTCCTTCCTTCTCCCTGTTTCCTCCCCAAATCAATCTATTTAAACTGAAACTGTTTTAGCTGCAGTGCCAAGGCAACACATTATGGAAAGGGATGCTTTGAAGGATCTTTGTCCATTTGCCTGGATATTTTGCAGACCATTTTGGACATGTATGAGCCCTTGTTACTTACTGTCTCTGCAGTGCTGACAGTGCAGAACCTGCCAGCACACACGTGCAAACACAAGCAGGTAAGCAAGCCCTTCCTGCCGAAGGAGCTAGTCTGACTGAGCTGCAGTGGGGGGGAAAGTTGCATTAAAAACAAGTACTCTCTTCCCTCCCATTTTTTTCTAGTGTATGGAAGACAAATCAGATCCAGAGGCAAAAGGACATGAGTGGACCTCAGGTGAGGCACTCAGTCGCTCAGCGTGGTGCTGAGGTTGTGTTATATTAATGTCAGTTGTAGTGTCTACAAAGTGGTGGTCCCAAACACATCAGACTGTATTTAGGGAACTTCTTTCTTCTTAAGATTCCCCTCAACTTTGCATCTTCTCTGTGGGCACCCAGCTGCTTGGCCCTACTGTGTTAAAATCTGTGGATCTTGTACTTCCCACATCAATAACTTCAGAAGGGCTTGGGGTCGGTCACCTTTGCAGGGATCCTTTCCTGGGATTTTTCCTTGGTTGCATGGATGTCCCCTCTCCTCCACAGAATAGGTTAGAGAAGCTATTCCTGAATTTACTGAGTGCTTGTAAAATGAAGTCACCTATATGGAAGGCCTCCATGGTTTTTTCCCTACAAAGCATTTCTGATGGTGCTATCACTGGTCCCTCCCACAGTCCCAGTAGGCTCTGGAAGAAAGGGGTTTATCAACAGAGAGCTACACAGAAATTCCTGCACTGCTGTCTCTGCCTCCTTTGCACAGCAATGTGGAGGGGGACTAGGCTCTGTCCCACCTGCTTTCCTAGTTCTAAATTCATTAGGTGACTGCAGTTTGGAGTGCAGGTGTGCACTTGGTATGTTTCTCCCTGGGACTACACTGGAGGTGTGAAGAGATGAAAGCAGCCAGTGGCTCTTAACTGATGCCGAGGTGCCAGCACTTGTAGATGTGAACCTGGATGTCTCTGAAATTCAGGTTTCAGTGTTGCCCTCATGACTCATCTTTTTTGGACCATGTCATCACATATTGGTACCCACAGGCATATATACAGTAGCTTCACCTAAGGTAGGAGATAACACTCACTATGTTCATAACCTGCTGTAACAGAGAAAGTGTTTCCACCTAGGACTTGGCAATTCTCCACCACACCATCAGGCTCACAGTGCTCAGTGAGACTGGCAATATATGCCAGTAAAAATGTCTGTGTGCTTAAAGGAACGAAAAAAGGGACTGACCATCACAGCCTCTAATCTGCCACCAATCTTGCTGAATTACTTTCATTCAATCTTCCTTTGTGTTCTTACCTGATATCACACTTATCCCTTCATGCATGCTGCTCCTGCTGAAAGCACAGGCCTTAGTCATCTCTTAAGAGGGTACAGTGAATGTTACACGAGTGTATTCTTGGATTTTTTTTTTTTCCTTTTGTGGACTGTCCAAATTGCTTTTTGAGGACATGAATGCCTTTTCTGGCTGTCTCCACTCTATCTTCAACACCAAGGACATTTGAGAAGTACAGGTCGTGTTGCTTGGGAGCATGACATATAGAAAGCTTAATGCATGAATCACAGACATTCTGGTTTGTTTGTAAATAAGAAATAGTTGGGGATGTTTTCTCTTAAATTAATCTTTTGATGAACAGATTTTTTAAGAGCAGAATTTGTTTTTTTTTGTTTGGTTGGGTGGTTGTTTTGTTTTGAGACAGCAGCAATCATAAAGAGGTCTGCCTGCTTTTTGTTTCATATAATACAATGATTTGCCTGAAAGAGATATCAATTGTATTTGTATAAGAACATTTTTCCTCCCTGTTTTCAGCCCTGTGTGTTACACTGATTAAGGGGAATTGATCTTTGCTGCCATACAAAAATGGGAAAACAAACATCAGCTCAGTGACTGTTTAAGATGTGCTCCAGGGCCATAATTTCAACCAAGAAGAATGCTTTGTGGCTTAGTCAGACCACGCAGACAAGTCTATCAAATGTACAACGTGTCATATACAGATTTCTGTTTAGTGGACCTTTCTGTCCCAGCCTCCACATTTATCATTGTCTCTGTGACAGGAGCTCTGCCCTGTTATCCTGACTTGTATGTCATTTATCAGTGTTAAGTACAACAAAAGAGTATCTCTTTAAACCCCCTTTACCCTTTCACATGCTTCTACCCTTGAATAATGATATCTGTCTCTGCAGCCACAAATACTCCATTTCATTCTTTCCTTTGTGTTATGTTAGTTGCTCCATAAATGATTAAAATGGCATTAGTGTATTTCAAAATGAAAATTATTATATTATAGTTGGATTCATGTGTAAGCGAAGAGATAAAAGCACTTGGGTGCTTTTGCCTCCTTTTTAGGACTGTCAAGACAGAAGATTTTTGTATAAAAAGCCCCCACCCCCAAAATCAAAACATTGCAATCAAAACACAGTCCAAATCAACCCCAAGCCCACATCTGAATTTTCAGCCATGGGTATAATCTCCAAAGCAAAAAGTCTGAATTAGGACATAAACTCAGAAATGCAACCAGCATTAATGGTCTTTTAACATAATTTTACACAGGGCTTATTTTTTTCTCAAGAACAAAAGGAAAGGTGGGAAAATAGGCCACAGAAACCCTAAAAAGGTTACACAAAAAGTAGCAACAGCTTCTGGAAAAGAGGTTTCCAAGCAGCATTTCATGGCCATGTTTGCTGCCATGTTTTATAACAATGGACCATCTTTATAGAAAGTTAATAACATGCTGGAAATCATAAACTCCACAGAATTTATGTCTAGTTACTGCCTTGCAAGATGTTTTATGGAGTTCTGTTAGCAACTCGGTGCAATGGGTAAGGTCCAGGCTCAGGTTATTAATTACAGCTTGGAGTTTCAGTTTATGATCAATAAAAAACCCGAACCAATTGCCATTTCAAAGCTTTGTTTCTCATTCTCTCGTGTGTACATACACATAAATCATCTGGTTCTCATACTTCTCCTCTTACATCTCCCAATCTATTTTCCAGATCTACTTTGTGAAAGACAGAAAGCAGGTCATCCTTCACACTTTGCCCAGCCTCCTCATGCTCCTTCACAAATGATGCTGCACTGGGCAGACCTGGTCCCTGGCACTCCTCATCACTGTGCTCCATTCTTCCAGGCTTCACTTAGAGGATGTTGAGACTGCAGACTTGGGCAGAGCAGTAAGGGAGCATCTGCAAGGGAAGAGAATGCTACTTGGCATGGCTACATCAATGTGAACTGTGAACAGGAAAGGATGAAAGGATGCTCTCACCGCTCCAGATTTTGGTCCTGAGAGAGTTATCAAGATTTCTTCCGTCCCTGTAGCATCTGCCAAAGCCTCTCTGACAAAGACAGGTAAGTGACTGTAACATGAAAGATCTTGATGCTGGAAGGGATTATTGGATGAAAACCAGGTCACTAGCTCCTGAAGCTGATACAGTGCAAGGAGAAATGGAAATGAGGGGGTTATTTGGAAGGCAGGGTGTCTCCAAGAGCTCTTGGTTCTCAGGTCTGACAGTTGAAAAGCCTTCCAGGGAGTCTAGGTGCTGGAGATTGGTTGCCATCCCTGAGCAGACTTGCCTTTTGTATTTGTTTCCTTACAACCATTTACTTTCAGTGTGGTACTTAAGAGCCTGGTCATATATCTTGCTAACTGCCTTCTCTCCTGTTTAGCCATTGAGTTTACTCTTGCCTTCTCTCCTGTTTTGCCATTGAGTTTACTCTTGCCTTCTCTCCTGTTTAGCCATTGAGTTTACTCTTGCCTTCTCTCCTGTTTTGCCATTGAGTTTACTCTTGCCTTCTCTCCTGTTTAGCCATTGAGTTTACTCTTGCCTTCTCTCCTGTTTAGCCATTG
The DNA here is from genome assembly GCA_013396675.1 of Eubucco bourcierii. Classification (NCBI taxonomy): domain Eukaryota; kingdom Metazoa; phylum Chordata; class Aves; order Piciformes; family Ramphastidae; genus Eubucco; species Eubucco bourcierii. The sequence continues at coordinate 1,402,232 of VWZE01010704.1, forward strand.
AGTTTACTCTTGCCTTCTCTCCTGTTTTGCCATTGAGTTTACTCTTGCCTTCTCTCCTGTTTAGCCATTGAGTTTACTCTTGCCTTCTCTCCTGTTTAGCCATTGAGTTCACTCAATCCCCTGTGTATGCTGGTCTTATATACACAGTAGATTTATACTGAGTAGACGAATCAGGTTGTGGACCAGGTTTTCAGCAAAGGGCAAAGAAACCCCTGAACAGGTTTAAATTAAAAGCATGATATAATGTTTTTTGTGGAACTTGTGTGCTGGTATGCCAGACTCTGGGGAGTCTGAGAGTTCTCTGGATGTAGGGCATGGTTTGCTTTGTGTTGACGAGTTGCTGTCACAGACTAGAGATCTAGGAATAACTCTCTCACGGAACATACCACCTGGCAGCTTACATTTTTCAACTGGCAAGCAAATCCCAACCTCTGGCTTTCTTTGGAACATCTTTGGAGTGCAGAGAGGTGGTCTGAACATCCATTCTCTGGCTACTTTGCAAAAGATACCACCAAAAGATCCATCCCTGGGTGACCATATCAGTGTAGGCAATGCTTCAAAAGAGCTCCTACTCAGACAAAGCCTTCCTCAAAGACACTATGGTGGCATTTTTCTCAAAATTGGATGTCTAATAGCCACTTCCCAGTAGAAGAAGGACCTATGTCTGCCTTCCATCTCTGCCCACTGCTACTCACCCTTATCATTTATCACGTGACAAATCTGTGTCTCTCTGCACCCCTCTGCAGAAGAATACAACTCCCTTTTTCCTTAGTTACCAAGAGTTACATGAGACTGGACTAAAAGGCAACAAAAGATCATGAGAAGGGTCTAAGGAAACTAAAGATGGTGTGCAGGAGATAGTGGGAGCAGTGTAGGGAAAGGGCACAAGATTCATGTCCCATTTTTAGGCAGTAGTGAACTATTAGATCATTCTCACCAGATCATTCTCACTACTGGAATAACTGAACACAATGTTCTCACAAGTGCCCCAGGTTGGTGGCTTGCAGTTGTCCTATGATCAACTCATGACCTTTCATTCATTGCTCAGTGGTGAGCTCTCATTTTCAGGAGGTGTTTTGAGTGCCATTTCCAAATGTTATCAGTTAGCATTTTGCACCTGGAGTGGGTTTCACTCTGCTTCCATTAGTGCAGTCAGAAGTGACATGCAATTTCTTCTGTGCAGTATACAGGTTCTTCTCTGGGAACACCTCCCATCTTTGTGCCATCAATACACATCATCAACATGATCCTGACATTTGTGCCAGTTTAGCATGTGTATTTAGGCTACATTTTCAACAAACCATACGCTGCTTTACATACCCTCATGGAGGATGACTTCAGCCCCATGTCGTCACTTAGTACAACATTTGATGCTAAACACCCTCCTGGCAAGAATCTGATAACTCCCACTGAAATCAAAAGGGTCTTTGCACTGATGTTAGTGTGCCAGGCCACCACACCAAACAGGCTGGAAGGTTTATGATCAATAAGTTAGGTTGTGAAGAAAATGGTTCGAATAGGCCAGTGTTATTTTTAGGGTAAATTTTGTAGCTTTATATTGATCAAAACAATGGGGGGGAAAAAATCCACCCTGTATTTAAACAAAATTACAGTGAATTGCTCAAAGGCAAAACAAAACTCTCTGCTCAGCTGTTTGGCTCACATTTGTCTCCCTTTACTCCTATGGAAGTGACATTTTAATTAACTGTGTCAGGTGGATGTGTAACATCTCTGCTGAAAAGCCTGCATCAGCTCAGCTGTGTGTCATATTCTCTATACCACTAGTGTAGACAAGGGGTCGTGCTTTTGTGGCAGGAGGATCCAAGTTCTGAACAAATACTTTCTAATACAGAATCATTCTAACCTTTCCTTCTGCTGGCACAAAACTATGAAAAGCAAAGCAGTGATTTCCTTGGATCATTTAAATATATATACATATATATATATATATATATATATATATATATATTTTAATATGAGCANGAGCAAGCAAAAACATTACTGTAGCAGGATCAAAAATCAGTTCTTTGTGGGTAATAAACAGTTCTACATAGGACTGGCTGGATAAATGGCAGTGGTTTTGATCCTCAAGTAAGCGCTTTTAGTTATAAATACCTAAATGTGCAAATGTAAACCACTGCATCTGCAAATGCATGTGCAGCCCTGAGGTTCGCTTTCTGTGACTGTTAATGGACACAGAATTCATTTGCTTGAATATCCCAAGAAAGTGAACACAAAAGCAGCAGAAGCAGATTAAAAAATGTAAACTCAGAATTAAGGTTCCCACTCGCCTCGTCGATGTGAACGCTTTAAACTTTCAGAGCCGTACAGTATTGACTGGGTTCTGAATTCTGCAGATAAATACAATGTGATACAAGCTGTGAGACTCCACAGAGCCTTAGGAGGAACATATCAGTTGTGTCACAGAGTCTGATTTGAATCTGAAACTTTCCTAGTCAACTGTCAGCTTAGACCTAGATGGGAATGCTGTGGTGCGGGAAATACTTCTGCTGAGATGACAAGGAGATGGTCAAAGAAGAGGATCGGTAGCTTTATGAGAGTGCCTTGTCAAACCAAGCATGAGGGTGAGCAAGCAAGGAAATAGTGTGTGAGATTCTGTGAAAGGTGAAGGATGAAGCTGAGCAGTACTTCTGTTTAACCAAACAAACCAATATATGCTGAGGTTTAAATAGAGAGTGTGCCATTTTAATATCAGTGAGCAGGAGGAAGAAACAAGGGAGGAATGGAAATCTCTATATACACTTACATGTACCCTTGAACATATAGTCTCAATCTGTCACCTTAAGATGTGCCCACTTAGCTGCAGCTGTGAGTGGGAACCTCTGGAAGAATTGCTGAAGCAGGAGTGGGTATACAAACATAATTAAACTCCAGGAGGCTGGAGTACTGCATTTTGGTAGATGCACTTTAATTTTACCAACACAGAAATCACACACAGATGCAATCTACAGGGAAAGAGCTTTGGAGGTTATGAACAAAATCAGTTACAATTAAAGAGAGGCAATTCAGACCTTTGGAAAAGCTAATGGCATTTTTCCAAATGCATCATAAGAGTATGATCAGTGGGAGCTCACTGCACAACAGTAATCTGAGTAAATGGCACCTCCTCCAGTGATAATGGGGAAACTGAGGCACATAGTTGTTTGGGGCTCTGATTCTGTGAAGCACTTAAGTGCATGCTTCAAACATGGACCATTCTCACTGATGGCAAACACTGCTTTCCTGAACCTAGGAACTGTTTGTCTTTAATCCCTCCTCCTTAAAACAGGGGTAATGTGATGGCTATACATAAAATCATTCTGCTGTTTGAAACATGTCCAAGTTTATTTTATTGAGACAAAAGTTGTGGATATGGCTGAAGATCACAACAGGAGATGGTCAGAGATGGATCCAGGGTAAGAGAAAGGTATTGCTGAGAATATTAGGCACGATTACCACTGATTTGATAGTGGTAGGAAGAAAGGAAGAGCAAGGACTGAGGCAGATAGGACAAGATACAAAGGTATATGGGGAGGCTCAGAGATGCACTGTTGAATGTGCACGCCATACAGAATATACCATAACAAGCTTGGGGCTCCCTAAATACCCTTGTACTACATCAACAGAAGCAGGGGACGTTGGGGAAATGCTCATTTTCTCCCTTCAATCACTTTGCAAGACGGACAAGACATGGTGCTGCAGAATTTGGCCCATTTCTTTCCAGCATGTAGCTTTCTAATCCTCTTCTTAAAAACTAAGGCAAAACTGCAGTGATTAGTGCAAGCTCTATGGTCAGAATTTTAATTTCTTCATGCCACCTTCATTTCTGCCATACAGCAACTTGCTTCCACACAGCAATTTGCTTCTTCAGTGGCTGCAATGGAATATCGATTATATTTATTTATTTAGCTAGTAAGAAGGGTTTGAGTAATGTAATCATTCATTAGGTCTCGATGCCTGTTCTAGCAGCTCAACAGCTGATGACAAACCCTCAATAATCAAATCTAAATGCATTTTCAAGGAAATTGAATACTACCTTTCATTATACCATCTTACTGACACCATGTCAACTGCCATTTTACTGATCCTCCTCCAGAAAAGTGAGAACTGATAAAAATTCACATTTCAGTTTACATTATTTATCAGAATTTTAATGTTAGTATTCAGTGGTTGACTTTGTAAGTGTCTCATAATGATAATAACTGCAACTCTAAGCACAGTTGCATTAAGATCTACCAGAACTTCAGAACACAAGGTCACTTGTTCTCTGTGTGGTTCTTTCTCTATTCCCCTCAGTGTCAGTAGTTCCTGACTCTTCTCAAAATGCCACCAAATGACTTGGTGATAGTAGAAACACATCACCGAAATCAGTTTACTTAAAAGGATTGTGAACTTTGATATATGGGGGGATTCAGTTTGATAAGTCACAGAAAAATGCTGGAAAGGCTGGTACTGCCTGGCTGCTTCTCCATTTTTTTTTTCAATGAGAAGATCTGGTGAAAAAATCAGAATTTTAGTAGGCTTTGTCTCCCCTAACTTGAGTCATTTAGGAAGCAGGCACATAGTCTGCATCAGCCACGTGGGGTCCCTCTATAGTCAGTGGAGAGACACCTTCATCCCTCTCACTGTGGGCTCTCAGAGCTTATGCTGGGGGGTCACTGTGGTTTTGGACAGTCTCTCCTCAGGAAGGCTCACTGTTCCTCAGCTGTGGTTTGCCACAGTTGTTGCCTTAAGACAGACATACTAGCAAAAAGATTCTCTTTGAGTTTCCTTTTCACAAAAAAACCTGTTCCTTTAGAATTTTCTGAACCTTTACTTTGAACACTATCCAAACACCAAACCAGAACCTAAGCAATGTATTTTTGCTAATTTTCCATATTCCAATTCTCCCTACTTTCTCTCAGTTTTTCTCTTTATTTTCTGTTGTTTCTCCAATAGAAGGAGAGCAGAACAGAAAATGCAAAGAGAGAAAAAGATGAAGCCTGTTAAAGGCTCTATGAACGCACAGCCAGGGACCCACTCAGGACTCCCAAGGCAAGCAGAGCTTCACCACAGGATAGATTCTGTGGAGTTGTATGGGATTTTGTGAGCCTCTTTGGTTTCTGCTCAGCTATTAACCCCAAGCAATCTCCACCCCATACTCCTGAGCTTCTCTGAGTTGAAGAGTTAAGAGAGAATTTACAGTAATACCTCATTTCTGCCAGATCTGAGTCCTGTAGTGGATAGTCTGCTCCTATCATCAGTCTGGTGATTCCAAGCAAGCAGGATGCTGCAAGTCAGACAAAGCAACCTTGGTTATTCTGCAAATATTTTGCTTTTTTCAAATTTGCTTACTTATCAAAATATGGGGTTTGCTGATAAAAGGCAGCAGCTCCATCAGAGTCCATTACAATCTATCAGGCAAATACTCTAATTTCCAAATTAGTCCACAGGCTACATACAATACATTCAAGTGCTCTTTATAATCTCTCTTGTAAAAAAAAACCCCAAACCCCAAACATCCACTATTAGAATTACCTAAAAATGGATTTACCAGGCAGATAGTTTGCAGTGTAAATGACTTGTGTTTGGATAGGTAGAATGCATATCAAAATGCATGCTCAAATGGGAGGCCATATTGACTCTTCCCAAGCTGTTATGGTCTATTAGATAAATATTATCTTAGTTCAGGATTGTGGTAGTTTTCTATATGCACGGTTTCCTGATAAACCATATGGACGCTCAGATAAAATTGTGCCTTCAGATTTAGAAAGTGATATGGCTGAATAGCTGTAATGAGTATGAGGAAGCTCCTGTTAACCAATTAATCAGCATGTGTCACTGAATGCCCCCTCCCCTTTTTGTGTTAGTATGTGCTATGATATACACCCAGCAAACATGCCTTGCTCAGTGGTATTTTGACAAAAAGCGTATGCCAAGGGCACGGCAACTAATCCTTGTACAATGGTTGTGGTTGTATTTGTATTCCTACACCACTGTGATTCCAGTCAACCTTGGGATTACTTTCCATCCTGTTCACACAAATGCACACACACTTACAACCACAGCTCACCAGAGTTAACAGAAAGAACTTCACTGATTTCCAAGGCATGAGTTGCCTCAATAAGGACGTACAAACCACCAATGGCAAACCTCAGTGGATTTACACTTCATCTATATGGACTGTGAGCTCCAGGGAGCACTGCATAACTTGAAAGAGTTTGGTGAACTTACCAAGGCTGGGACACAAGCCAAGAAAGGAATCATTAGCTGAAGCCAGGTCTTAGCTTTGTAGATGCCACACCATCAACTTCTCCATCCTTAATAAACACAGGGATTTGCCCAGCGCATTTGTACACCACGTTGATGTGAGAAATTGAGTGGTGAATCGCACTTTGGTTAAAGTCACTGTATATCTTAGAGCAGAGTATGGTTTTTTTGATTCCATGCAAAGAGGTCCCTTGCTCCTACCTAAACAGCTGCTACTTGAAGAGAACTCGTCCTTTTGCCTCTTGCTTTCCTCCTGAAAAGCAACACAAAAGTGTAGCTACACAGCATGGTTCAGGATTATGCAGAGGTAACCGAGGTACCTTAGGGTACCACTGGATTTATAAATGATCCCTGGGGTGCTTTCCAGTTCCTCAGAACTGGCATCATGGTAATGCATAATATCTTGTAAATAGGTTTTGAAAGGATCTAATAATTTCTCCCAGCAGAGGATGTGCCAAATGATCAGGGGGTTGGAGAACCTCTGCTACAAAGACACACTGAGGGAGCTGGGGTCATTCAGCTTGGAGAATAGGAGGCTCCAGGGAGACCTAATAGCAGCCATCCAGTACCTGAAGTGAGCCTACAAGAAGGACAGAGAGAGGCTGTTGGCAAAGGTCTGTAGTGATAGGACCAAGGGGAGTGGCTTCAAACTAGAGAAGAGCAGATTTAAATTGGATGTTAGGAAGATTCTTTACTGTGAGGGTGATGGAACACTTGAACTGCTTGCCCAGGGAGGTGGTTGGGCCCCATCCCGGGAGATATCCAAAGTGAGGCTTGACAGGGCTTTGGGCAAACTGATCTAGTTGAGGATGTCCCTGGTTATTGTAGATGGGGTTGGACTAGATGACCTTTGGGGGTCCCTTCCTGTCCAGACCATTCTGCGATTCTATGGAATGGCTGCTAGGTAGGATGCTCCTAGATAGCTGGGGAGAGTGAACTTCACTTTGGGAAAGGGATGGTCCAGACACAGACAAGACCATGAGTGCCATTACATTGCTCTCCACAAATGGGTTAAGCAGCTTTATTTTAGACCTTCGCTTTTTTACCTCCAGATCTCAGAAGCTAAAGCAATAGATGATGTATTAAGAAATTAATTTCAGTAGGTGAGGGACATAGCTTCATTTGGTCTTCTGTTCTATGCTTTTTTAATTATCTCAATACTATTTAAAAGTAGCTCTGCTGTGAATGGCTAAATCCATTCTCTGCAGCACACTGCTGAAAAGTAAACATCATACAACTTTGATTTTCTATGAATAGAGAACACATGCTGTTACTGAAAAGAACATACGAGATTGCCACGCTTTTAGAAATCAAATGTTAATTATGAGTGGGGATTGGAGGACACAATAAGCTTTTGCCCATTCATTCTGGCCAAAGATAATTTTCAAGCCTCTGCAAAAATGGTGCTTTGCAGGTCTGTTTGGATTCTTGTATTTTATTAGGAGAGCAGTATTTTCAGCTCCTAGTCCTTGCAGAGGAACCTGTGGCTGTAGGCATTGTCTGATGCTGTTGCCTACCTTTGTGAATAGGACATCAGCACCTTGCCTGTGCTCATGTTCACAGCTGTCCTCCGTGAATCAGTGTTAAAATGTTTTGCTTCAAGTGACTCTGCCACCTTGTAAAGGTGCTGCTGATGCTTTTATAGGCCAAATTGCACAATGTTTAGTTTTTTTTCCTCATGAAAATGTAGCTTCTTCCTGTGTATATGAGACTGTATGTCAAACCTGCATGTGAAAATAAGAGAGTCGTGAGCCTCAAGCATCAAGAGACGTGTCAAAATAAAATCAGCTGCAACTACTTTATCCTCCTTAAAATCTGACCAGAGGTAAGGGAAGATGAGGTTTGTTTTTCAGCAGCAGTTAGATCCTCTGAAACATGCAAGTTACCAAACCAAATCTGTACATGTAGTACAAGTTTTGGATTTCCTTTGCTTTTCTAAGCTCCACCATTTTATGCAGCACATTTTAAACAGTTCTGAAAAGTTAGGAACGGCTGAACATTGCTGATAATGCTTCCAAGTTCTCCTAAAACCCGCTATGACTGAAAAAGTTAACCTGGAAAACCTCAGGTAAGGTCAAAGCCTTTCCCATTTCCAATATGGAAGTCATCTGGGAGGAGCTTTCAGTGCTGGGCAGAGTACATAAGTGGCAGAAAATAACGCACGTGCACACTTCATTCTTGCAGCTGTATTGCAGGTTGTTGCGAGAACTCAACTTGCTTTGTCCAAATGACATTGTGGCAATAGACTACACTTCTGCACCTCATATTTCAGTGCACCTTCAGCACTGTCAGATTCTAAAACCAACAGAGCACTCTGTGGATGGCTGTTCTGAAGACTGCTCTCCCTTCAGTTCTTCAGGAGACAGTTCTCAAGAGATTTCCAGCACAGCCCATGCTCTGTTCAAAAAGCTTGGATAGGCTTGAATAAACATCTGACCTTCTCGAGGAAGAAAATGTAAACCTCCCTGCCCTCCTATCCCAGTTGTGATTCTTTTGTGGTTCTTTTCTACCGTCTGTCTTTATTTATCAAGCAAAGGCAAAATGTTTCAACCTATATAAGAAAAGAAGACTTTTAGACTTAGAGAAGCTTTCGGTTGTAATAGAGAAAAGTGAAGAAGCTAAAAATATGAAACCTTTAAGGAGGAAGTTTTTATTTTAAGTTTTTTTACACTGTGAAGAATGCACAGAACAAATAAAACCCTTTGTGCTTCTAGGTATACAGCACATAATGAGCCCTATCCCCAGCTCATCATGACAGTTGTAAACATATTGCAGGCTTTGGGGAAGAAGTGCAGAACTGTGTGGCTTGATCAGCCAGGATGTGCAAGGCTTTTTCATGCTATTTTCAACCAATTTTAATGTGTGCCATCAAAAGCAAAAAGTGAAATAGATGTGAGTTTTCTATGTCATTAAATGCCTGTCTTTTCACTTGTCTTTTTTTCACTGAAGACTTCACGTTCTCCTTCAAGTTGTTCTAGGCTCAGCTTCCAAGAGAGTAGTGAGGGAAAATCAGGCCATTTAAAAATAAAATAGATTACTTCTGCACAGCTTTCTTTAATCAAAACCATTATAACTGATGGCTCAGAGCCTTGATTACATCTCTTCAGAGGGCACCCCTTGATTTTGCACGACATCCCTGATTATTGTGTTTACTTATTTATTTATTTATTAGCTTTTACTTTCTGCCTTGATTTCTAGGTCACTGAGTTGAGGCTCTTTCTTGCTTTAAATGGACTTTCTTGTTTCTCAGTGGCAGGTTATTTTTCTTACAGGGACTATGAAGTAAACATGCCCCCTTTTCAGAAGAAGACAAAAATCCCCATGATCACATATTCCTGAAGCTCCTTCTCTTTTTTCCCCTCTCTAGCCCCCATGGAGAGCAAGATTGGACCAGGAGTCACTCCTCCCGACCTCTCCCGAGCCCCTGTGGTGCTGTGGGCCAAAAGGTCATTTTCTCAGGTTCCCTCTGGAGGGTGAATCCAAAGGTCATTCCCTCCCTCCCCAACTCACCCCAAGTGCATCTGAGAGACATTTAAAACTCCTTTGAAGAGGGAGAGGAGAAACAGAGCCCCAGTACTGTACTTACTGCCCTTCAACAGTCAAGGCTGTACATGAAATGTTTACCTTGATGCTCAGTCCTACTCAGACCTGGTCTTGGGTTCACAATTTGACACTTTGTGAACTTCAGCAGGGATGGGCAGATACTGTTCATACCACTGTGAAGTAAGCCTTTACTATTCTTGAAATTACCCTTCTCCTTCCCACAGTCGCCAAGATGCTCCTTCTCCTCCCAGATCTAGATTTTGAGAAGAATTTCCAGACACCATTAGGGAGTGATGTTGAGCAGCTCTGAACCTCTCAATGTTCCTGGTTCTTGGGAGCGGAGCTGCAGGGATCATTTGATGATGAACTCAGGCAACCTCACCCGGAGCTCCTCCTGCAGCTGCCTGCTGCCCTGTCATCCATGAACACAGTGGGCTGGTTTTGAAACTGCTCTGCATTTCCAAAGAGAGAAGTAAATAGTCAAGGTTAGCACCTCTACAATTTTTCTCATCCCTTTCAAGGAAAAAGGTGTTTTTTTTTGGTTTTTTTTTTTTTCTTGCTCTCTGAATGCCGAAGTAATAGAGAGAGATTACTCATCGTTAATTTCCTTGACCTGCCCAGAGAAGGAAGGAAGAGAAGAGCAACAGTTATTTCACAAGGTCCCCCACAGAATGAGGGCACCAAGGGTCACTTCCTCTCAATCTGTCCCCTCCAAAGGAGAGCAGTTAGGCTGTGTCAATGCCACGGTCCCTTTGTGGTGGATAGGCAGCCAGAGGTCATCCCCTGCCCCAGCCTCACTCTCACTGTGGGCACACACACTCTTCAGTGCACTTGTTTTCTCTGGCTCATGGAGGGCAGGCGAGATTAGTCCTTTTTCTCCTCCCTGCTTTGTACAGAGAGAACTCACAAGTTACTTACCTGGGCCCCTTTTGGAGAAACAATAACAGAAGGGCAGTTCCTATTTTGTTTGTTTGTTTGGTTGGTTGGTTTGTTTTGTTTTTCCTGAGGATTTTTCAGGCTGCTTGGGCATAGTTGAATTAGCTGAGCAAGCCTTTAAAATCCAAATATAAGTGAAATGCTGAAATATAGGTTTTGAGGCCCTTGGGAGTCTTTGGTGATAATGCTCAGTGCAGATGTAAATTCACATCAAAATTTCTACTGACCTGAGCATGCAACAGCCCTAAATTTGGGGAAAACACTAAGCTTCTGTGAAGCACTGTAAGAAAGCAAGGATCATGTGAGATACACAGGAACATTCAGATTCTATGCTATTAGACAGGACACATTAAATAAAATCACCTATCCTGCTTGGTTTTTTGGAGTGTGAACTGTTGCAGGTGATTCCTTTAGGGACTGGCCAGAATGCTTTGAAATAGTGCAGTAGGTGTGGTTGAATTTCACGTGCTTTGGGTCAGGCCATGACGAGGCTTCAGTGTTTACACTAGTCTTTGGGAAGATCTTTAGGGACATAAAGTGGAATTAAAAATTCTTTTTGAGAGTTACCTTTTTACAGATGACCTTCTGATTTTTTCAGTTCTTGGGGCTAAATTTTATTCAGAGACTAAAACCTGCAGTTCCCACTGAAGTCAGCATGGTAGTCTGTGTCACCTCCAAGGCAAAACAAAGGGAAATAAGCACTGCATACCTGCTTGCCTTGGAACAACAATTTGGTCCTAAAATTAAAACAGAAACCACACTTTATGTTGTTAAGGCATCTTACAATTTCAGCCTTCACTATTTTAAGTGGCAGTAGTAGCATGTGCACAGACTTTCTACACACTCATGCCCCTAGCTGAGCAAAGAAACTTATTTGGCAGCATAAATGCATCCACAACCATGTGAACTCCTCAGCAAGATCCAAAACTCCTTTTGATGCGCTCAAAGACCACTTCCAGGAGTAGAAATTGCAGTCAAGACTTCTTTCTTTCTTTCTTTCTTTTCTCCTTCCCACTCTCTTTGCAGAGTCAGGATGACTTCTGGTAAGGCAGATGTTGACCCCTGGTACTGTGATTGTAGTCTGCACATTTCAGGGCACTGAAACAATGTGGGACTCATCCAGCTCTTGAGAGAATGCACTGTTTCTGGGGAAGCAGAAGTACTTAAATAGCACCTCACCACTGTGGTGGTGAGGACAGATGCCATTCATCAGTGTTTCAGATGACCCCCTGCCTTACAAATGAAGGATTTAGCCTTTGCAAATAGAAGTGACATGTTATTCTACAAGCTGGATTGCATCTAGGTGGGACAGTGGTCCTCTGCACAGCATGAAGCCTTTCTGCCCTTGCCACAAGATATTAAAGGATGTGATGGGGGAAGAGGATCTGTTATCTTGCAAAGACTTGCTTGCTTCATTCAAAGGTGGAGCTACTATTTCCACCCATGCCCATGGATCTGTGGCTCTGCCTTGATGCATTCCACACTTCAAACTGAGTATGCGAGGATTCTATATTAACTGTGATTTCGTTATTGCCACATAGTGCTGCTTGTTAAGAGGAACACAATGAGTTTCAGTCATTGCAGTATCCTTTCCTCCTCTCCCTCCCCAAATGCCAAGTACAAATCCACTTAAAAAGCAGAGATCTTTCGACTTCTAAAAGAAACTTTTATCCGTGTAAGAGGATAAGAAATTCATTAGCTTAAGTTGTGTGATTGTAACAGCTCATTAGAGCACTGTGCCTTTCAGAGTGAGCATGCCTTCAACCTTACGTGGAATCTGTCAGAGTTAAGGATAAAGGTATGGGACAACTTAACCACTCTGGAAGGTAATTTCTGATTTTTAACTATGCAGACCACAGGGTTCATTAAATTATTTTAATGATCAGTCACAGGCCTGACACTCACATCTTCATATGTGTCTAATTGCAAGCAAAAAATGAAATAGCAAAATTGATCTTCCTTGCCAGATTTTAATTTGTGGTCAGCAATCATATTTTTAGATTTGTTTTGACAAATTGTTGTTGTTTTGGGTTTTTTGCTCTTTTCTTTTTAGTGTAAAATGAACATGCTTATTTCTGGTTTAACTGCTGCAGAATACTGCTGTAAAAAAATTTTCAACACAACCTCTCATCAAACAAGGGAAAATCTGCCACTTCTAAACAGAAAACATAGGAATTAGTACTACTAATTTGCTGAAAGTAATTAATGATAAAGCTGAGTTTTCATCCATTTGTCAGATCCAGAAAGTTAGTGAGAGGGTATTTTTTAATCTGTGGAATCTCAGAAGTTATGACCTTGACAAAGGGGATCATTTTCAACACTTTGTAACGTATGAGGGGAGATTGGAATGCATTTTCCAATCTTCCCCTGGCAGCCTTCATGGCTTTAGTAAATTTATGCATCATCTGTTAAAGTTCAAAACAGGGCATTGGGTCCCATACTGCACTTTGAAGCATCCATAGCAAATCTTCTAATCTCTGCTTCCACTATCTGAGCAACATATGCATCAGACTGGAATTTGGGATCAGCTTTTGGGTTGAGGGGTGAAATGCTTACTTAGATAACCTACAGCATCTCGGCTTCAAGTGTAATGTTCAGGTTCGGATAAATGATTGCTTTTCATTTCCCCCAAAGATAAATGATAAAAGAGATAGTTTTATACTAGGCTTTTTAGACTTCTGTACCCAAATATCCATGGCCACAAAGAATTTCTTTGAAAATGTACCTTAAACACAAATATTGCAAAAGCAAATCTTTCCTTATGTTATTCCAAGAAAAAAAAACCAAAAACCAAAACTGTAATGCAAATATTGCAAGAGAGATCTTTCCTGTATGCCATTCTGAGAAAAATGATGCTACTTAACAGAATGTGATGATGGAGTAAGCCACCATTGTGTGCCTTTAGTGATCAACGAGCTTTCACTATTCTTATTTAATCTAAGCAAAGCTCAATACCTCTCCTCCCATTATAGAAAGGAAATGATGCATTTTTTGAAGTGTAGCAGTACTGTGACTTCACAGAGTTAACAAAACTTCACCAATGCAGGAAGGTTCAATGCTTTCTGCATTTTTGGCTTCCAAGTACATTTTCTACTAGAGCAATTTTTTGTTGTTGTTGTTTTCTCAACTGTGCTGTTTCCACACTTCCTGCATTTTGGCTTTGTTCTCTCCTATGTCATTTGAGAACGACGACTGCATCATGTGAGGTAAGACAAACTATTGGCATGGAAAGGTAAAGTCACAAAGCAGTAATTATTGTCCTGGAGTGCAACTGAGGAAAGAAATCAATCTGATTTTGAAAATGATTCTCTCTGCAGCAATGTCTGTTGTAGTGTATGGCAGTAGTAGAGCCTTTCTGCTTCCTGTAGACAAACAATCCAAAGTATAATGTCCGTCAGTTATACAGCTAACGGCAGTTAACAGCCTACAGATATTCAAGATCTGCCTGGACGTGTTCCTGTGTGATCTGGTTCAGGTGATCCTGCTCTGGCAGGGGAGTTGGACTAGATGATCTTTTGAGGTCCCTTCCAGCTCCTAACGTTCTGCGATTCTGTGATTTATTACGGAAAATAAGAGGCCAACATGGGTTTTGTGTTGGGCAGCCACAAAGCACTTTCTCTCAACAAATCCCCTCTCGAAGATACAGCTGCTTTAAAATGCACACACTTGTCTTAATTTAAAAAATATAATCGTTACTCCATTTCCTACTGACCAAACACCACCTCACGCTTTAGCATCAACACTCCTGGCTCGGGTTGGCCAGCCCAGCCCCTGGCGCATCCCTCCCTCCTTCCACCAGCCCTGCCTCTTATTGGCCCAGCATTGTGCAACCTCCCAGCTGGAGCTGCGGTCCCTGTCGCCCCACCCGATTGGCTAAACCGCTTCAGAAAGGTGGGTGCCGATTGGCTGGCCCATAGCTGCTGTTGCTATGACTCTGTTGCTAGGACCTCAGCCGTATCTAGGCCCCGCAGGAAACATGTAATGAATTATGGATGGTTGATTTTCTCAAAGAGGCCTGATCTGTAATGCAGATGAGCTGNTAAATCAGAACCTGGCATTTACTCCATCCCCAGTCACAGGAGTGACTCCTGAATACTGATGTTAATTCTTATGCAAAGACAGGGCCAGAGGTCACTATCTGTTATTTGTTCAGGAAAAGCTTGTAGGATTTTCTCTGAACTCTGTGACCCGTTGGGGCATTATTTTCCCCCCCTCTTTCGTTCTGAGACAAAATAGGATACAAACACCAGAAGTGGTATTTTTCTAACAGTTGGAGAGGAAATCATCCCCTTTGAGCATGATGGAGCAGGAGGAATCCAGCAACCAGGACAGCCATCATGCTGATGGCTCTCATGATGCTGATGTTTCTCACCTTGTAAAAGATGTCTTTACCCAGATATAACCAAAGACCTTCATTTGGGATAGTTTGTGTGGCTCAGGCCTCTGTTACTGGTTTGGGTAGGCTTTGGCTGAAGAGAGGTTCCCTGCGATTGCCACATTGATAAAATGGCTGTTTCATACAAGTGCAAAATTGGTTGTTGTTAACCAATAGCTAACTCCCTAGCTGGAACCCCCCACAAACAACGCCTCTGATGCTTCATACCTGAATAAAAAGGTGGTTACAATTCATTTAGTTTCCTAGTCTTCACCTATAACAGTGATGTTATACTACAGAAACTGGTAACATGTTAACCCACTTTCTTCCCTCCAGCACAGAAGTGAGGGAAAGTAACACACAAAAGATGCAAAAAAACCCCAGACCACTCTGGGTTGAGATAAAGAGTTGAGATAAAAACTTTTGCTGAGAAAATGAGATAATACAATGCACAATTGCCTTAGCTTCACCTATTTGCAGAAATGGTGCAGCAAAATGCAGAAAAAGAAGCATGAAGTAGAAAACAGAGACCTAACCAACTCAACGTGTGACAAAATCATAACATTTTGCTAGTCTCCTATACTGATGTCAAAAGAGACACCTCTCTTGTGCTCATGCAGTTGGGTTTTTGGTTTTTTTTGGTCATGTTGTCTTCTGTTTGGTTGGTTTGTTTTGTCTGTTTGTTTGTTTTTGTGGTTTGTTTTCTGGGGTTTGTTTTTTGGCACTGGTGGCAAATGATTTCAGTCCTTTCTGTGTCAAGTATCTGCGGACAAATATGAATTGAAAAATTTTTAGTTTTAGAGAAAACAATAAGCCTGATCCTTGTTTTGAGGCAGATTGTGTAACTTTGGACAGACTCAGACAATCTGCATTGGCAGCTGTCCACATATAGACCTCAATGGAGGTCTCTTGATACTTTGAAGGTTCATAACTGATGTGAGGGACAAGGCAGCCCTGTTTGTCCTCAAAGCCCTGGCTTCTTTGCAACTGCATACTTAGTGACTTACTCAGCAAGGAAATAACTGAGAAATTAAATGAATTTCTGTAGAGTTTGTTTTGTAGAATCTGTGCTTTTCACATGCCGAATCCAGAACTGGTTCTTCCTCAGACAAGTAAATGACTTAAGCAAGAGTTTTGACATGAAGAAATGTGTCTGAGCCTCCTGTGATTCTGTCATTGAGACCTTGTTTCTATGATCATTAAACAAAATCTTCTGCTGTGTAAAATACAGTAAGCACTGAAAAATTAAACAAGAATTAAATTAGGAAGTTGATGAAAACCTGTGTACAGCCATAGAAAAAATGCTCAGCTGTAGCCATCAGACAGTACCTAAGAGACTCAGCTGCAGTGACCATTACCTTTTATTATTTTCTATTATGAAAATATTTTCTATTGAAGAAAATGGTTAAGGCAAAACTATATTGCCTATCCCACCCATTTCTGACAGAGCATTCATCTAACTCCATTAAAAAAAAAATAAAAATATCCAGGCTGTATATGTGTCATTAGAGACCCAATGATGCTTAAAGCTCAGAAATGTCTGAGATGCAGTTTGCTGAAAACACAGTATTAACATTTGTGTATATGGACGTGTTAAACTGGAGGATTTTGTGACTGGTTCTTTGCAACACGCATTAAAATGAAAAATATGTTAACAGTTTGCAGGAAATGTAGGTCATGTTTCTGTGAACCAAATAATTCTGTTTAAAACTTTTTATTTAGTGACCTTTATTTTTATATTTAATACTCTGTGCTTATCACATTGGAAGATGATTATTCCTACACCTATATAAATACAGCATGTACCGTGAGATTTGGAACAGCTTAAATAGCGAAGCAGCAGCAAATGACTTCTTAAGCACATATGCAATTTAAACAAATAGATATCTCCAGTACTATATATAAATGGTATTAGTATCCCCCCCATGCTTCCTATTGAGGAGGCACAAGAAATTCAACCAGCAGCAGCCCAGCCAAACTCTTTCTTTAGCCATACTAGGCAGTGTAATGATGTCTGCAGCGTAGCAGAGTTGGGCATCATAATGATGTCTTGCTACATAGCTTTTGCCTTCATACATTGGTCCTAACTTCACTAAAAGTGTGCTTGAACCTAGAGGGCAGAGAGACCTCAACTCCAGTGGGCCTCACATCTTCCCCAGGACATTTTGCAGGCAGCTTCTCAGGAGGAGCCTTGCTGAGTTTCCCTCATTAAAATTTTATAATTGCCTTTGCTGTGCTTGTGTGCTGAGGGGTGAAGGAGAGGCTGGAGGTCTTTATGGTATGGACCCTACAACCTGACTCAGACACAATACATACTGGACAGCAGTGAAGTGCAAGAAGGTTTGTAGCCATCAGTAGGGAGAAAAAGGATGCAACTCTTAACAAAAGGAGCAACTCCTAAGGAAAGAAATGAATGAGGAAAGGGAACTGTTTTGGTGCATGACGAATGGGAGATCAGTATGTGGCCAGGGTAGAACTGGAGGCAATCTACATAAAGTAGGAGTGATTGTGAGAAAGGGAGGAAGTAATTTTTTCCCCCTTTCCTTTATATCTGTGTGATCTGATTGACAAAACCTCAAATCTATTTCCACAGAAAATAACTAAGTTATACCATTCCCCCAAATTTCTCATGTTATTGTTTCAGTAGAAGTTTCTTTCTTTTAGAAACAAAGATTACTTACAAAGAACAAAAACTTTCTGAGGCTCTTTTTTTTTTTAATTAAAAACTGTATAAACAAGAAAGCTTTGCATTTTTAACAATAATAGTTTAAAAATAGAGCTTAGCACAAACATATTCTCCACAGAGCTCCTTCTGTGAGTTAAAACATTTTCTGCAGAAGTAATTTCAACTGGTTTATTCTATCAGTAGTCTTTCATAGAGTTTACAGTAATCCACAAACATTATATAGTGTGATGAAGCTGATGAGAATCAACAAAGGATAAAGTAGAGTATCACAGCCCAGATAAAGAAACCCACTGTTTAATGCCAGCTGCTCAGGAAATGTCAAAAGTAAAGTGAGTTTCAGGTCAAGGGCACTGGGAACGCTCTCAGCAAATCACAAAACAGGAGGCTCTTGTTATTAGTATAAATGAGGGTATGGTGAGGCCTTTTTAATCTATCTCTGGGCCTCCTTCTAGCTTCCCAGACGTGAATCCATCCCATTTGGGCTCACCTCTGCAGGACTGCTGGGAGTTTTAAAAAGCACCCTTTCTGGTCTCTCTAATGTTCCCCATCAGATTTGCTAAAGGCTGGGATTTCAGTGAAAATCCTGCTGCTAGGAGACATGTGGGCTCAGTGCCATGCTTTGAAAGTGCAAAAAATGGCACACTACTGCTTCTTTTTTAACTTTCCATGACAGCAAGGATCTTTCTTCACCCCTTGTGTTTCTGCCGTGACATTTAGTAGTATTCATGTCAAGCCCATTTCCATCTTGCCCATCTTTGCCTTCAAGCACTTTGGTGAGCTCCTCTGGAGCATTTAGATGACGGATGGTGAGTGTATCTAGTTTATCACCAGTCAAGGGAGTTCTACCTCTTGCTACAACGCTAATTAGGAAGATGAAACTTATGAAGAAATAGAACCAGAGTGTGGGCAGGTTAATAGCTTGATGAACCTTTCCATAGGTAGCTCTTTTAGGGAGGATGGGGCACTATTTCATGTGACTACGAAGCAGAGGATCTGGTCTGGGAAAAATAACATATGTACTGATACTGCTTGAACAAAATGTCCCCAAGAAGGTGCTGCAAAATTAGAAGAGTATTGACATCCCCTCTGGAAGGAATGGCAAAGCAATTTGGCCCTGTAACTTCAGAACTATAATGGGCACTTTCCATACCTGAGTTTCTCTAGATGTCCCATAAACAAACTTCTTTAGTGCAAAGTCTGTGTACTCAGCTAGGGCATTGTTCAAGTTGATGAAGAAGCTTAGTCACTTAAAAGTCATTATAATATACAAGTGCTTTGTCACATTTGTATTGTTTGAATAGTGGATAATATGAGATATAGACTGGGAGGAGAGAGCTCAGACTCTGCTGGTATCACAGAGTTTTTGTGTTTACTAGAACAAGGCCTTTTTGCAGAATAGTTGTCCTGTGTGTTGGCAGCAGAATGAAGAAAGAAATGACAGCCAGTATCACGCCATGTACTATGGAACCAAACCTTCAATCTAATCAGTTCCACGCAATTCAAATATATTTCCACTATGATGATTTTAGTTAAAGAATTTGTGTCTTCAGGAGTAACAGTTGCATGCCACAGGCATAGAATGAAAGGACTAAACTATGGTGCCAAGTATGTATGAGGCCCTAGCAATGATGGAGGTTTTATTAAATGAGATGTGACTAATTGGTCACAATTAGTTAAAGTAATATCTTCTCCCATATTTTAACTAATTTCTTTTTAATTTGACCTGAGAAATTCTTTCCAGTCTTGAATCTACCAGTCAATATGATTCTGTGCTTGTAAGCCAGAAATACAAATGTAGTATCTAGGAATGTTTGTCTCTATCGGTTCAGAACACAGGTCTGGTTTGTTTGGTGCTGCCTTGTCAGTTCTGGCAAGTTTGTACTTTTGAAGAAAACCAACCTTCAAAAAGCAAAGAAATAAATATACCAGTCTCCAATCTTCCACTCATCTCCATCTGTCCAGCTGTGCATGAAAAGAGGAAACCCTTCCTGCACTACTGTGCTCTGAGGTTGTAAGAACCTGAATCGGTTGTGGGAATTAAGGAGGCAGGAATTATAAAACATGCACTTATTTTATTTCTGGAAAGCCCCACCCACAACTATATATAAAATTAATGAGATGAACTCAGGAATTCAGTCAGGAAAATCTTTCACAAGGATGCTTACAGGGAATTTAGTAATTCAGAAAAATCAGACAGTTGGAAAGGGTTTGCTATAAAAAATAGCTTTGCCACACTTACAAATAAAAGGCAGCCTGGAGCCGTAGGGAACGTCTGCACCACTCACTGTGGTGGAGTAGGAATTTGGAGATAGTGCCTTGGCTCCTTGTCTGCAGTCTTTCACAGCAGTGCCTTGAAGTGCAGATCATGGGGCAGTACAGGGTAAAGCTCAGGCTGCTCGGCAGCATACCCACGATTACGGCAGAGGCAGGTCCCTTCAACAGACAGGCAGGATCAGACAGTCGAGAGCGGGGACTGTGTGCTTTCTCGTCTTCCAGATGCCCCTCAAGGTCTGACTCAAGGACCAACTCCAGGCCTAAGTCAAGGTCTGAGTCCAAGTCCCAGGCAAAGTTGGGTTCGAAGTCTCTCGCTGGCAGTCTGACGCCGGCAGCCTGTGGCTAGCAGTCCCTCTCAAAGTCCCTCTCAAAGTCCGACTAGATAATGTGTCTCATTGCCATATATATGCTGGGGGGATTTGCTCTCCCCCATTAAAACCTGCAGGGATGGGGTAAGGTACTTGACACCTACTGCTTTCACACTTCAAACCCCTGGAACCAGAGGTGAGGGGGAGCAGAACAGTTTCACTCCCCATTCAAACCTCCAGTGGGGCAGGGACTTGGGTGCGCCCTGCCACAGAGCCTCGAACCAGACAGCAAAGAGTGAGACCCTCACCTTCACTGGTAATCTTTTCGTTTTAATTACCCTGTCTGCAAGAAAAGTACCTCTTGTTTCAAGGCTGAATTTGTCTAAATTCAACTTTCAGCCATTGAATCTTGTTCAGACTTTTGTCAACAAGATTGAAAGTCCTTTATTGGGTATCTTTTCCACCAGAAAATACCTGTATAAAGTGATAGAGTCAGTCTATAACTTACCTGAAGTTTTGTCTCTAAAAGTGCACTTCTCAGCTCTTGCTTTCCCCAGGTCTCCCTGACTGAGCTTCCTTTCTTCTATATGCTGCATGTTCAGAAACCAACACAGTCTTCTTAACAAATGTTGAGGAAAGAGGAAGAAACGATCTAAGAAAGCAAGAGGAGAAATCCAAAAGGAATTGTTTGATGATGGATAGCTATTTGCATATTTGGAAGGAGCATTTTCTCTTGAAAAGCGAATCTCTGCCCAGCATTCCCAGCCTACCCTGCAAAAGGCTCCTTTCTGGAATACTGATGCTAAATGTATGCAGAGCAGTGCCTTCTCCTGGACCACACATGACTTAAACCAGACAATCTCCAGTGAGATCAATTCCTGCCAGTGGGTCTGGGACTGTATCATTTGAGGATGTAGAATATCTTACAAAGAGGCATACGGAGGTTAAGGAACACCAGCTGACGCAGTGACAACCTGTAGCATTCTGTCTGGTGTTCTGTGTCTTTAATTATTCTGCCTTCAGTAAAAATACAGAGCACTCCACACCTTGGGTGGGGAGTGGAGCCACAGTGAAATCGTAGAAAACACCAACCACTTACCTTAGCATGTCCATAATGAACACAAATGAGCAGTAAAAGTGTCACTATTCTGTGGAGAAGTCTCACCCAACCCACCCAGTTAGTCACATATTTAAATAACACTTAACTTTTACTTTATTGAAACATCATGATAGACCTGCCAGCCCAGGACATCACTAGATAAAGAGAAAAAATGTGAACTCCATCTCAGAAAGCTTGTGAGACTGTAACATAAGCTATTTTATCTGACCAGATCAAAGAATTTAGTGTGGAAGGAGTGAGATCCAAAAGAAGAAGGTGAGTACCTTCCTCAAGGAGGAAATGGGATCAACATCCAACTTTTACCAGTGGTGTAGATTCTGTGTATACCCTACAGTGGTAAATTCTGCAGTAGTGATTTCTTTTGAACTTTTTTTTTTTTTTCACTCTTTTCTTTTTTCTTCTCTTAGGGTGAAGTAAATGTTTTAAATTGCAGCTATAGCATGGAAGAGAGAATTTAACTAAAACACATCAGGAAATATTCGTACTTTATTTTCAGGGTAGTAGGTAAACATCTGCTAAATTGCATTTTAAAAAAAGCAACAATATTTCACAATGAGTTTTCTCCTTTTATTTGTTATTTTCTCTTTTAAGACCCACTCTTGATCCTTGATCTGTGTAGGAAGATTGCCTCATCCATGAAGAGGTCCCAAAATTCAGCAGAGCTGCACATGTGCTGATTCTCCATGGGGCTGATTAAGGGGCAAAGACTGAGGTTTGTCCAACAAGGACAGTACTTCATAGGACATTTAGGTGGAGCCCTGGCATAGTGCTAGATGCACCAACACAACATGAGATAAGAGATCATTACTCAGAAAAAAACCACAAGGCTTTTTTTTTTTTTTTTTTTTTTAACCTTGTGCAACAGAAAGAAGAGATTAAAAGTGACTCATCTGTGTTGATTCTGTCTAACCTTTACTTTCCCACACATTGCTGTTTTCTTCTGTTAGCAACTTTAGTGTAGTAAAAGTGTCTCACTGAGGAGCAGAATGCTGTAGATGGGCATTATCTTCCCTGAGATGTGAAGTGTATATTCAGTTACTCAACCTCTTGGGAACATGGTGGAGGGCTCATGCTCAGTTGTCTGTTTTGCTTTTTATGTTTTCTTTAGTTGTTCATTCTGGCACTGAGTGGGCAGACAAGACTCTTGAACAATCTGTAATTACATAGTGTCACAGTTGATGAGGTTACAAAGGAGTAAATATGTAGTTGGTATTAGAGAGGATATTTTTAACAATACTCACTCTACATCTAATAGACTGCATCTGTGTCCTCTGTGGGCACTTTGCCTTAGATAATATAAAAGGAGAGCAATGGGGAGGAGAGCAGCATAATTATATCTGCATAGTCTTCAGCAGAATCAGTTTCTGCAAATACACGCTTGACATTTGAACTCTTTCATACCAGTGCTGCTCCTACCGATGCCACTGGCATCTTTGCCCTTGAGTAAGAATAGAATTGAATTCTGTCTGCTGAATCTCTTACGACAAGAGAAGTGGAAGTTTCCCAGCATGATCTGATTACCGTAGTCACAGAGAAGAGTTTTATTAGACCATTGTGTCAGTATTTCTTGACCTGAGGTCATGACTGTGTCTTGGGGAGGCATGACAACTCTCCTTTCTTTTTGGTTCATGAGGAGAGATCAACAGTCTGATGTATTTTCCTGTTGTAGCATGGGTCACAGTGCAGAAAAGAATAAAATAGCTTCATCAGCCTGCCTCTGCTGCATTGTTACCTGCTGCCTTTCTACTTCTGTTAGCCAAATTTTGGTGTCTTGGAGATACAGAACAACCTGCTCTGGACAGTACCATATGTCTAAAGTAATGAAATCATGCTGTATTTATACTACTGAGAGCTGAGGGAAGTAACCTTTTAAAGAGTCAAGGGCCAATTCCATTTTGTGATGGCAACGTAAAAAGATTTGTTTCAAAGGCCATTGCATATTGATGCTTGATATTCCTGGGCCTAAGCAGTTACTAAACATGCACTTGGTCACCTTTGTTATTTTTACTCCAACAGTACCTATGAATTCATGTGTCTTTTCCAAATATATAGAGTGAAAGTCCATTGTTTCCAGGACTGACTTTCATGAAACTGTGTCAGTTCTCCTCAGTTGTTATTCTCCTCACACAACCTGAGGATGTGACTCCAGCTGTTTGGAACATCCACCCATCTCTCAGCTTCTGTACTGCAAGGTGCTGCAAGCATACTGATCTTCAGCAGCAACATACCCACCTCCACTTGCACATTCCAATGAAATGGAAGGACTCCCCTGTGTGTGCCTGTATTGTTTCCTTGCTTATAGCACAGCTTCTGACAATAGCATCACCTATGACAAACAGCAGAAATGATCAAGAAAAAGGTGAGTGGTCAGATGATTGATATACTTCTCTGGCAGCTTGGTAGGAGACATCTTCTGTAAGAATGAGAGAAGTCAGATGCAGAGCAGGAGAAATCAAGGAGACCTTGCTTGAATTTTCCCTCTCCTACAGACACAGGAGAGGACTGAAGCAATCTCAATGCCTTGGGCCTGTCATGCTGTGGAAAGATTATCCCCTCCCCCAGCATGAAGGGTTATTTGTGACTTGGTTTTGTCTGCCATTTATCGTATTTTCCCTGTCTTAAGGTTTTCCACCATTAAAACAGCATTGCTGTTTTCTGGCAGCAAGGTGTGCAGGACATAGAGAGCCAAGCTCGCTTTTGTCTAAAGGTAGAAAAAAACCAATCCTTTCCCCTTTGACTTTAGCATATTTTGTGGGATCTCTGTCTGACCCCCACCATTCCCTTTGCCTGCCTGATCCTAACCATTCCCTTTCTCTGCCTTTGCTCCTCATTTGGTCTGCCTACTCAAACATCCCTCTTGCTATTCCTTTCCCCCCTTGTCATGTAAAACCTCAACATCCAGGTAATGAATGCCATCTCACCTCTTTCATTTTACTCATATTTCTACAAGATGAATGAACCCACTGACAATGGAAGGAGGAGATAAGAATTCCCCATGGAAATACCACACATAGTTAAAATAATTTGGAGCAAAAATCCCTGCAGGTTTATAGAAAACCACACCACACACACACACCCCCCACCCCCTCTACACACAGAGATTTATTTATCTGCTTTACTGCATTTTGCTTACGTCAAGAGCTGGATTGCTCCTGTGCAGCCCCCTCACCAGGCAGATAATTGCTACATATTCTTTTGTATTGCTGCCACCACCTCCACCATCGGGCGTTTCTCAAACAATCGCCCGCGCAGCCTCGGAGCAATCCATCTCTGCAGACAGTAGCATAACAGTGCTTTGATATTAGGGGTCTCCCAGGAGCAGGTGAGAGTCTTGCCTCTTTTCTTGAAAATCAAATGAAGTAAATACTGTACATTTCTCCTTCCTTTTCCAGATCATTAGCAAAGATGTTGAATAAACCCAGGCTAGCTCTCTGACAGCTCCAGCCTCCTCTCGGTGGTATCTCATTGGCCGTCACTTCCATGCAGGCAGACCGACCCGATGCAGTGTCATTTATCATTACCTTTTGTTTACAGCCACTCAGCCAGTTGTCACTCTCTGTGACAATTCCCGTATTCAAGCCAATATGAATTTATTTTTCAAGAAAGACTTTCTGAGAGTAAAGCTTATGCCTCACAGAGGATCCAGCTATACAATGTTACTGGCAAGACCTTTTCCTTCACCATCATCCATTATATTTCTGATTAAAGAAATCGTAGCATAGTCTGACCTTTCTCTTCTTGTTATTTGCTGCTCAGGGGTTCTTCCACATGCTCTTGCTTATCTTTTCAGCTGGGTATTCATTAAATTCTATTGTTATGCATTTAGGCAATAGCAATTCTTAGGTTTTCTTGATTGGCTCTGCCTATCTCCAGCTCCTTAAGGCCTGTTTCCTTCTCAACTCTCTGGACATGGGACATTAGGACATGGNGTTATGCATTTAGGCAATAGCAATTCTTAGATTTTCTTGATTGACTGCCTATCTCCAGCTCCTTAAGGCCTGTTTCCTTCTCAACTCTCTGGACATGGGACTGTCAGACTTCATTGGCTGCAGGCAGATGGAGATGCTAGGTGTGCCAGGACTAACCATGAACTCCAGTTTTAGTCCTATAAGGACGCCTCTGACAAACATGACATCAGTAAGCGTGAGGCAAGAGAGAAACAGCTTTGCAGGTCACAGTAGCCACAGCAGCAGATTTTGGTTTTGATCATCTTTTCTACCCTTCCCTTTTCCCTCACTGCTCAGAGAAGGTGAGAAGTTGGGAGGAGATGAGGTAGATGCAGTGGCAGCATTCTAGGAAGAGCTGGACCAAATTTGGATCTCTCTCCCCTTCCTGCATTGGTGTGACAGCGTGCAGGTAACAGCCTCTTTGCCAAGGCCAGAGTCAGAAGGACATGTTCACCTGCTGGGTTTGCTGAGTCATCTTCTGATCAAAGGCAAAGCTGGATGGAATAAAACTACAGAGACTTGTTGCATACCAGCAGCATGTTCAGCAAAATAGTTTGCTATGCTATGGACAAGTAATGACTCTCCTTTCAATTGTTATCATCACTAATACATTCAGTACCAAAATAAACGTTTCAGTTCCCAGTACTAATGCCACCCAAGTACCATTTCGCACATACATAATCCCTCTGCACAACAGCACAGAACACCTAATTGTACAAAAGAGAATGGGGGACTAGGGACATATGTTACACTTCCTCCACTCTGTCTACAACTTCAAAATGACCACAGGAACCATATATTGGGTCTGAAAGACAGAATTGTATGAATTATTTTATGTAAACTTTCTGGTGAACCAGGAAGTTTCTATGGTACTAACTATTGACCTCAAAGCAAATTTTATTTCAGTTCATAACTTCAGAGAAAGTATGCTTGTTTTTAATACTGTGAGGGTGGGAGATTCTATTTTTTTAAATTGGAAAATACACTTCAGCTAGAAATGGCACAAAAATTTATTTCAGAATGAACCCAAAACTTAATATAAAAATAAATTATTTTAGTACATGAAATGTTTTGTGTTGTCTAATACAATTGCTTAGAAAATATTTCTCTGTTTGCTGATTACTGACAAGGTGATTTGGAATGAGACACAGCTATTTCAATGACATTTTTCCAGAGCTACTAGGGAGATAAAAATCCATTATCTTTAAAGCTCAGAGTAGACAGCCTAAGTCATGAATATTATGCTGAAAGCATCTGATGATCTTTAGATAGCAGATGCTGTGAACTTTATATATATGTGTGTGTGTGTGTGTGTGTATTTGTATATATACATGTATGGAAATGTGAATACACATCTATAAAAATCACACTCGTTGTGCTATAACAGTTGTGCCCTCAAATGTAGTAGCTCAGTATAGCTTAGGAGAGGCATGTAGTCTGCATTATTACAAATATTAGTTCTTCAGAGCTTTGGATCCAGTCCAAGATTTAAGCACATGGTTGTGTTTGAGTATATCAGTAATTGCACTGAGCTTTACTTGAAAGTTTTCCTTAAGTCTTTTCTGAAAGTGTTTCACAAATACATGGTCTGGAATTTTGTTACTAACCCTTGTAATAGCCACCAATATCCCTCATTTTCTTCTGTTTTGGAAACCTGCATGAGGTGATGCATGCATGTGCAGGTTAGCTATCTGTGCTGAGTGTCTGGATCTCCGTTTCTCTTTGATTTGCTCAAACAGGACCACTTCTAAGAACAGCCAAATCAAGCAGGGCTGTGGAGGGCTCTATAAGGCATAGCCCAGGTGCCTTAGAGAACAGGTCTGCCACTGCTGCTGCTGGTATAGAAGGCACTGAGGTCAGTAGCTACCTCTCTGAGGTAAGAAAGACCAAGCTCATGAAAAAGATGTGCTTTCTGCTATGCCTGACAATATCTTGATCAGTCAGTTTAGCTCCAGGACTTTTAAAGTGGGCATAGATCTAGCAGCCCAGCCCTGGTCTTTCATCCTCAGGGCTAAATCTCAGTTTTGCCTGGCCCCTGAATCAGACTGAGCCACTTTGTGATTATGTATGGATAGGGAGTGTCAAGCAAGAGGCGCAGCCAGAGCAGCACAACCTGCTCGGCAGTGCTTTACGTGAGCACTCCGTGGGGGCGCAGGTGCCACCTCGTTCTGGTGCCTGGGAAGCAAGTGAAAACAAGCCATCAGCCTCTGGCTGTACAGAGCTACAGATCAGGTCCCCAGTGCCCAGCGCCCCACTGATGGACAGAAATGCGTTGTGGAGGCAGTGTAGCATAGCTTGTTTAATGCTGCATTATGTTAATGCTTACCAGAGAGCCATTAACATGGGAACCTTAGATTTAAAATACAGCAAACCACACAATTCAATGTTTCATAGCAGTATTTACTCTGGAGTCATAAGCACATAATTTTTTTGATCAAGTTGCAGCCCAGAGAAAATTTTATCAGCTAAGTAGCTGCCTAATCTATCTCTACACAAATATATACTTATTTCTTTTTAATAAAATTTCTTAATATTTACCAGACACATAATGGCACTGTTATTTCTACCCAGGGTGCAGGCTTTACCTATTAAATGTTATACAACCTTTCTAAAACCAAATTAAGCAAAAAACATTAGCATCAATCCATTGAATGCAGGCACTATTTTCAAAATGTAGATGTTTTCAAATACTAGACTGAATGGAAAAATATTGCTGCCTTGACTGTCAGATTATATTTCTTTCCTATTGAAGCTAAGTGGGTTAAATTAAGTGATTAATTAACTATGCATCTGCACAATTAGGTGGGCATTTTTATTCCGTTTAACTTATATATTTATTTCTAGCTTGGGAAGAAAGGAACCATAACCAGACAAAGGGAAGACTATCTGCCAGAATTAAATATTCCCCATAGCACTACTGTACTATAGATTTTATTGTCATTTCCATTGTAGCATTGTTAAGTCACTGAGTTTATAACTCAGGTGTGAATATTTGTTCCATGGTGAAATTTCTCCATCCGAGGAAATTTTGATGGATTTTGTTTACAGTTGTTTTCAGACTAGAAAAGGTATAACAATATCTAACAAAAATAGCCACCTTTGTTGCAGGTCTTCTGTGTTTCTCTGTTGTGAGTTGACTCGGCCCAGTCTGTCACTGAGATGCCATTACCAAAATCAGTTCCTGAGCTGCTACCTGGACTTTGGTTTGTGGTTTCATGAAGGTGAGTAAAGGTTGATGCTGCTTTGCAGCTCAGAAACTGTTCAGATGCCCAAGTCAGCCTAGAGCAAAAGCAGCAATCACAAGTTCAGTTTCTTCGATCCTCTTTCCAAAGTGCACGTGGAAGTCCCTAACCCTGCTGCTAACATTCAGTAAAGGTAGACACCTCTGGTTTCTTCCCTCTGAGTAAAACTCTGTCCTTCCACCCATTGCACTGCCTCCTCATAATCACAGCTGGGCACAGCTTTGTGCTGGATTTCTTGTTCAGATGCCCCTCAGATGGTGAAAACAGGAGTGCTATTCAGCACTGTTGCTCATCAAACCTCTTTTTGAGATGGCTTTTATCTTGGTCCCCCCCAGAATCCTGGTTGCTGGCTGGTACAAATGCTGTAAGTGGACTAATGTGGGCCCAGCAAGTGCTGGGCCTACTACTTTGAGCTGTGCCTTTGAAAATAATGACCTGGATTGTCAGAGCCCTCAGTCAGCAAGGCAAGAGAATGAGAACCCTGCTGCTCCCCTGCTCAGTTTGGAACTCCAGCTGCTGGCAGTGGTAACCATTCAACTGAAATTCCCTCCAGTGAGAAAGATCTTTGGCAACATGGAAATGTCTTTTTTTCCCCCTCTCCTGTAACTTTTGTTTTTTGACATCAGTTGCTTTGTGTCCTTACACAAAAGTTTGGGGTTTTTTGGTTTGTTGTTATTTTTTTTTCTCTTTTTTCTTTTTCAAGCTGACATTTTGATTCTGCTTTAATTAAACCACTTATGAAGCAGCATGACTCTGTTTTGGAATGAGTTGCACTGGTACCAGCGTTGTGCGGAGGCATCTCTGTTTCAGAGTGACTACATCCCTTCTGACAGTCCTCCCACAGCTAGCCCACCTTGCTTTGCTTCAGGCCTCCATCCGTCTGGGCTTTTTTACCTGTACAAACCCTACTGCTCTACAAGCATCCTGAGCAGATGTCACAGGGCAGCTTTTGTGCTCAAAGGCAACCACTTCTGCTCCTTCACTTTTCTGTTTTTCTGCCTGGCACTCCTCTTGCCCCTTCTTCCCTCTTCCACTCAATTAGTGACCCAGTGGGGATGCTGTGCCCCATGATTTCTCAGGGCTTTTTTCCTCATCTGGAAGATCCTTGTCTAGTGCTCATTGAATTAGTCAGTACTTTGCTGTGATCTACCCAAGTCTGGAGCAGGGCATGCAGGGAGTAAACTCTTGTGGGAACAAGGGCTAACACCATACTACATCCAAGGAACATGTGTTGCATTGCTGCAATAGACAGGTGCTCTCTTATTGCTTCTGCTACCTGCACTTCTGCACGTAATTAACTTTAAGCAGGTATAAAGAGTGGTCATTAGAAGACCAGCAATTACATTTTTTTTTTCTGTTTCATTTCAAAGCACCCCTGTCCTGCCCTTCTTATGTGGTGCTCCTACAACTTTGTGCTTTTAACAGTTTTGTTTTGTTCAAAGTGTCTAATTTTGCAAAAAAAATTCAGCCAAATGTCCTGCTTTTTCCACATGACCATGTACTTTAGCTTACTCTGCCTTGCCTGCTTAACCACTTTTCTTTTTCTTTTTTTTTTTTTTTTTTTAAAACCTTCTTTT